>SEMN01000379.1:70607-368107 GCA_005408345.1 Macquaria australasica | reverse complement strand
TTTTTTTTTGCGGTAAAGATATCTGGAGATGTTTCGACTTGTTTTCACTCATGGAATTTATTTCCTCCGTGGCAGTAAAACACGTTACACAAGACATCAGAAACCCCTGTAGGTAAAACTAAGCTAACTAAACACTTTTAGGGCTGATTTAAACCTAAACGCTATAAACAGACTTGAAGAAACTTGCTAGCCTAGCAGTGTTACACTGTTACTGTCTCCATTCAAAAAGAGTTTCTGTTGAATGTATACATGTCTAGTCCTTGAATATAACACAACCCCCACTTTTTCAAACATTATTTCCTGATAAAAATATTGCTCTTATATTCGGACCAATATGGTACTTAAATTTGAAACCAAGTTTTCAGGAGCTTTAATACAGTCATTGGTCTTTTTCTGTGCTGAAACTTTGTCCCTCCTGACCACCGTACTCTGACTGTGATCAAGTTCAAGTGAAGTGAGCTAAAACTAAAGGCTGCTGATTGGCTGCTTGTCCCACTGATCTACAGGAAGCAGTAGTATCTAACCTTTTCCTCTTCTGCCTGGGTGGATAATTGGCCTTATTTTAGTTTTAATAATATTAGTTTTAATACGTCTTTTGATCAAACCAAAGGGGGACAGAGGGATAGATTTGCACTAAAACAATGCAGTGCCTAAGGGTCTTATTATTAGAGACAAACATATAAAGATGTGGAATCAGGAGGATGGTTGATATCTGCCAAGCTTACACGTCATTTGTATGCAATGTTAATGCACCAGATGATGCAGATGCTTCATCATTTTTCAAGGTTCATAGGCTTTCTGAATCTTATTGGTGCTAGCCTAAAAGTCATTCATAATGGTCCCACTCACAGTGCTGTGTTAGTATGTTCTCTCCTGCTGTGGCTCCCTGTAGCTGCCTGTCTGCAGGCCTCAGTGGCTACAGGGAATCTCAGCATGGGGGGAAACAGAAATGAGGTCTTTGAAGGAGAACCATCCTAATCAGGCTAGCTGTGTCTCTAACCAGACTGTTCATCATGCTGCTCATTAACAGGGTCACCACTGGGTTGGTTTAATTGGTGCCTGGAAGTTACGAAGTAGAACCTCAGCCTGACTGACACCGTGTGCTCTCGCTTCTGCAGCTGAACTACGACCTGCAGCCGTTTGTGAAGAGCAGCGTGGGACAGCCGGTGTCATTCAGCTTAAGCGCCGCCCCGGTGGTTTTCCACCGTCAGAGCGTTGGCCAGGAGAGATGGCGTCAGCAGCTGCAGCAGGTATGAATGGTCTATGACACCGCTGCCGCAGCCAGATTCATTTTGTTTTGTTTCAGTCACTGGTAGTTCTGGCCATGTTACATGCATGAAATGAACAGATGTCTTAGCTGAACTCTTACAGTCTCATAGGTTAAGTATAATGGCATATGTCAGTCAACTATTGGATGGATTGTCATGAAATTCATGACATTCACAGTCTGCAGGGGGCGAAACCTGCTTACTTTGTTGATCCCCTGACTTTTCCTCTAGCATCACCATGAGGTTGACATTTTTGGTTTTAAATGTCTCAACAAGTGTTGGATGGATCGGCATGAAATTTGTTACAGATATTCATGTCCACCTCAAGATAAACTGTAATCGCTTTGATGATCATCTGACTTTTCTTCTAGCTCCATTATCAGGTCAAATTTTAAATTTTTCCAAATACCTGCAAAACAATGACATTCCCATCAGTCTCAGCTATACTTTGTGATCGTTCAGATTATACCTGCTAAACATCAGCATGTTAGCATTGCCATTGTGAGCATGCTGCCATGCTAGCATTAGCATTTAGCTCAAAGCACTGCTGTGCCAAAGTACAGCAGCTAACATGGTTTAAAACTAGCTTGGTTGGTTCACTACTTTGGTTGGGAATGGCTGGCATGTCTTAGCGATAAACTGTGAGAAGACATTTTGGCCTTTTAAAATGTGGAAAATTAAATAAGGCCTTAGAAGGTTTGTATGAAATGAATGGTTGGCCTCGAAACCACTTTATTTATTTTATCTGGCACCTCTCTCTTCCTTCATTAAAAAGTTTTCATCTTGAAGAAAGTCCTTGATTGGGTTTTTTGTGACGTACTGTAGCAGCAGGATTTAAAATGAAGGATCTTGTCAGGAGTTCTTGACTTGACAAGTTCAGAAGTTATAAAGGTATAAAGCTAATTTAACTGATAATAACTCTCTTTTCTGAAAGGTAAAAACACTAAGAAACCAACTGGATTACTCAAAGGTAAGCCCACTGGTTTATGTATTCCTTTCTACAGAATCTGCCTCTTCAGTGAGCTATGGAGAATTATTTTCTAAAAATTCTAAAACAAGTTTGTAGGAGAGCTCCATTTTTCATTGTTTTATCTTACTGTATTCACCTGTTTACTTATTGGCACGACACCTGACAGAGCCATCAAAGAGAAACAGGACGTCTTTTCACTGTAACCTATATCAAAGTTGAGAAATGAGCTTTCCAAAGTCAATGTGTAAGGGAAGAGGGGGGGCTGATAGGGGTGCAAGCAGAGACTGAAGCTACAGAGGAGGGGTCTGATGGTGTTGGGGGGGGTGGGGGTGGGGGGGTTATCTGGTCCTGTCTGAAACCAGAGCAGGAAGGATTAGTTACCAAGGCCTATTTGTGGAGGAGACACCGAGGCTCTGAGACAGTGGCATTGTGAGAGAATCTCCTTCAGCAGACCTGTCGAAAAGGGGACATGGGGAGAGGTTTGAAGGGAAGGAGAGATGAGGGGGCACAGGTAGGAAAATTGAGAGCAGGACAGAGGGAGGGATGAAATTTTGGGGAGGAAAAAGAAAGACCTTGGGCCCAGAAGAGTAAAAACTTTGCTTTGAATCAGCACAAAGATTGGAACACGTAATTAGAGGAATGTTTGTGTACGTTTCTGGCATCTACAAATCGTCTACATGATTTAGCATGTGCTTTCATCCCATTAACTCTGATAAATAACAATACAAGTTTTCAGAAACTCTCACTTTATACTGATTTGCATTCAGTCTTAGTCTTTCATCCCCAATTAGAAAACATCCCAAAAGAGACACTTTTTTTAGCAGATTTGCCAGCTGTAAAATTGATCATTATGGGAGAAGGAGAGTCCAGATTGGGTAGAAGTGAATAGTATTTGAAGACATTCATATTTTGCACTAATAATATAAGAAAATCTGACTACATGAAAGAAGTGAGGGTGACTGAAATCAGCTGTTGTCTTCTAGCAGCTTCAACCCATTCACTGAGACATAATGACCAATCACCGAAGCACAATTGTCCATTTAAATTTCAGTAAATAAGTTTGATATTAAATAAATAAATAACATAATAATACATACATAGAATAATGATAGCTTAACTTGTAAAACAGGTGACTAAATTATTAAAACTATACTACTTCATTTGGCTTAACAAGGCTGCACATGCCACCTACCTAGCCAGCTAACTAGTTAGGTTGGCTTGTTAGCTTGGTTTAGTCCAGTACCTATAGATAATGTTGTGATTCTGAAGATACTCGTCAGAGAAACACACAACTCTGTGAAAAGACAAAAAGACAGAGAAATCTTCCTCTTTGGTTCCCCCAGCCAACATACGCCAGCTAATTAGCTGGCAGTTGCTGCTGTAGGCTGGAGGCATGTGATTGGCTGAAAGGTGGATGTCATTGGGGAAATGCCATTAGGAAACAAAAACTGACTTTTGAAAAGGGGCATTTTCAAATAAGAATTTATATAATGAAATGGAAAAAGGAACTCCTGTCATTAACATTTCATAATAATGAACTGACTATTTCAAAATTTCTTGGTTTGTTTCATTGTGATTTATTGATTTAATATTGAACACTGGTGCTACATAAGTATAGGCACAAATGTCAGCTTAATTAATGGTGGTACAACACTTTCTGCAGCTATAAGTCAGCAAGTAAAAATGGCTTGAACTAAAAAAGGAAAAGAAGAAAACAAGGGTCTACTGAATGCAACAGGACTCATTTTCATCATTTACATGCAAAAAGATAAAAACTTGCTACGGTGACCTATCTTTGTTTTAGTTGTTGTATAAATCTGTTTTTATTTCTACATTTGAAATTCATCTCAAGTCTAAGAAAAGTAATGTTACATTTTTTATCAATTTTAATGATCCTGATCCTATTTTATTGGGAAATGTCACAGCTAGAATACTTACTAGTATATATACTATAAATTGTTCTGATATGCTGGACCTGAATATTGATGAGATATCAGGTGGAAGTGCATGTGGAAAGAACAGGATGTCTAACTTGAGGTAACCTAACATGCAAACAGAGGAGAATGGGGGATTTCAAGAGACGAGGGAACATTTAAGTTAATGCAGAGCAAAACAAGGTTAACAGATGAGATGGTGTGAAATGAGGGTGAAAAAGAATCTTTTCTAAATTAAATAAGCAGCCAGGGTGAGGCCAATGTCGACACCTGCAGTTTTTTTTAAAAGAAGGAAGGCCTACAGGGATTTCCACCTCCAGAATTCTTGAGATAAAACGCCCTCAGCAAAAAGATGTCCCAACACACCAGCAGGAAGGCACAAAGAGATGCCCAAATTCGCTCAGTCTGTATTCTTAAGCTGTCGGTTGGGGCTGATTTGACTTGTAGTTTTCCACTTCCGCATGTATGAAATGTATATGTTGTGTGTGTCTAAGTCCCAGGCCTTGTGTATATATAAAGGGTCAAGTAGTCTTATTGAGATTACATTTTCTTTTAAGCAAGATATAATAACAAAAATCATATTGGAATTCAAAATCATCCACAAATATAAGCAGTCACACCGAAACAAAGGACAGACAGACACACATCATCACAAACACTATCAACACCATTGGGTGGGCAAGAAATGTTAATTTCCGTGCCTTGCATTTAGTTCCAATTAATTACCTGGTTCGTAGCAAAAACTGGCTGTGCACCAGTGCTGTGATTTGCTGCCATAATTAGTTGACTGAAAAGACAGGAGAGCTGTGAGATGCCTGGGTACAACCTACAGGAAAAATCAAATTCAGTGCATTTCCCTTCTCGTCGTCAAAGAAGGCCTGCCAGTTTTTTTTAAATATAACTCACAGTGATGAGCCTGAAATCTTCCCCTTGTAGTTAAATGTGGTAAGCTGCCTCCAGTGGCACCAGGGGCAACATGCAAGTACATGATTGTGTTTATACAGTGGCTGTTCTGTCATTAAAAGAAATGCTTTGCTTCTGTACAGTCTAGTTCTTACCCTTACTTTAAGAGCATGCTAACTTTCCCCGTCTCTTAACAGTTTTGTTGTGTTGACAGCTGGATAGTAACAGGGAGGACACAAACGTGACAAACATGTGTTTTCATCCCCTCGACAGCTTTTGGCAGCAGTTAAGTCAGAGAAAGGCGTGAGCTCAGCGGTGGACTTATGCTGTTACCATGGCAACAAGGCTCTGGAGGCCATCCAGGCTTTCCCCTCCTCCGAGGCTCGATCCGCCTTGGAGAACATCGCCTCCGCCATCACCAAATTTTGACCTGGACTCACACATGCACACACTCCTGCTTCTAAATGCCGCAGTGTCTTTGTCTGCAGAGGCAACAGGATGAGAACCACTGAATAGTTGACACTTAAGAGACAAATGAACTTCTTTTGAGCCAGGTGCTGGCTAATGTCTGGAGAAACTGTTCTGCTCTGTTGTGGATGACAGTGTACATCAGAAATGCAATGGTCATATCCATAAATGGTCATCATTAAAAATGAAATAAAAACACATTACTTCAGCATCATGCGTTGTTGGCTCTAATACATACCCTTCCACTCCTGTGTGGAGAAAATATCATGCCAAGCTGCATTTTAAAACCTGGCAGTTTATTGTTACGTTGCTTATCAGCAAAGGCACATACCAGGCAGAACGTAATTTAAGATGTTTTGAGGAATTGCTATTGTCATCTGGAAAATGTGCCATGAACGGCAAATGATGCACCAAGCAGCACTTTTTTTTTTTTAAATTGGTTCACCCTGCTCGTTACTGCACACCTCAGATGATGCTGAAATTATAGCTGCAGGATGCAGTGGGTGTTTGCCAAACTGAAGAGCAGCTCCAAACCAGTTGTGGAAATGTCTCAAAGTCATGTTCTAGCAGTTATGTACCTCTGCTGATAAGCACAGCTCCAAAAATATGTATTTTTTTTTAATGGTGTTTGGCGTGATATCCTCCCACAGAGGGGGAAATGGCAAGAATCAGGAGTATTGTCATCTATGTTGCCTTATTATGTCTGTCCCCATGCCTGTGTATGTGATCCCAGTCAACCCAGGGGCGGGGAAAGGTCACACAGCCTCTCCCCTTGGCCCAGCCAGCGAGCGCATTGAAGCTCCGCCAAGCAGTAATTATTAATGAAGAGACCTGAGCAAATGGACAGGAAATGCAGAGGTATTGATTGGGCCGGCTGCCCTGCTCTAAGCCGTACAGGCTGGCGCCAGCCTGGTGGCCTGTGGTTTCCCAGGCTGCTGTCTGCGGAGGGGGGGACAGCCAAGGTGTGAAACCAGGCCACCGCTGGCAGCTGTCTGTCACATCCATGCCACACCTGAAGGACAGAGCACAGGAGACAGAACGAGGGTACACAGCCAACAAAGAGGATTCTGTGTAGTTCTAGAGAACAGCAGCACATGTTGGTACCACATCACAACATGCCTTCGAGACTTTGAATTTACATGAAGAAGGTTGGCGCAAGCAAGGGTCCTGAGCTAGAACTGTCCATGTGCAAGTGATGGTTAAATATTTGACTTAGAAAAAAAGAGATGCCTCAAAAAGAGTTTCAGTTAAGGAGCTGGTCCTGTCAATAATGTTGCAATTAGTTGCAGGTGCCAGTTGAAACTCTAAATGACAGGAAACTCATCTTGAACATAACCTAAATGATGATACACAAGCAATGTCAGCAATGTGGGTCTGTCGGTTGGTCTACCACTTTGGTCCAGACTGAAATATTCCAACAACATTACATGGACTGTCATGGGGATCATTCACGGTCCCCAGAGGATGTATCCTACTGACTTTGGTGATCCCCTGCACCACGGTGAGGTTGGCATTTGTGGTTTTGAGTAAAATGTCTCGACAACTGTTGAATGAATTGCCTTGAAATTTGGTACAGACATTCATATCCCACTCACGATGAATCGTAATCACTTTCATGATCCCCTGACTTTTCATCTAGCGCCATCATCAGGTCAATATTTTTATTTATCCAATACTTTGGTTTATGACCAATACCTGCAAAACTAATGACATTCCCATCAGCCTCAGCTGTACTCTGAACATAGTTAACATTATACCTGCTAAACATCAGCATGGTAGCACTGTCATTGTGAGCATGTTGCCATACTGATGTTAGCATTCAGCTCAAAGCACCGCTGTGCTGCAATACAAACTCACAGAGCTGCTAGCATGACTAGACTCTTGTTTATTGAATGGTTCTCCAACACAACTTTGCAGTTGAAGCTGCATTCAAGTTGCACCATGTAAAGCAAATTTTAGTCCTGTCTTGTCTGTAAATTAAATAATGATTCATAGCTTGCAAAATGTCAGCTTGTTAGGTTAAAGAAAAACGCAAGAACATTCAGAGATGACCCGCTGCTATTCATTGGGAGTATTGCTCTGATCAGATACCTCAATGAGTAACATCTTTGAAAAACACAAGGCAGAGCAGTAGTGGTGGAGAAAGGGACTCTGGGGGTTAAAAGTGGATGAGGAAGAAACACAGGGGTGGATGAGGGGGAAGGGGAGATGATAGGATATAAAAGAAGAAGGTGGAGCTGAAGTGCAAAAAATGGTGATGTGGAGTGAACTATTTCGAAAACAAGCTCCTGTCTGTTGCTGGGTTGTACGTCCACTTCCTCTGCTGTTATGGTTTCCGCTGCTTGGGCTTCCTGGGTACAGCCAGGTACAGACATGTGCCAGGGAAAGCCTCAGGCTCTTCATGAAATATTTATCCTTGCCGTGAGGAGACATGAGGAAAGTTACATGGAAAGTTAAAAGGACCAAACAAGGGAGGAGGCTGGGGGCACTGCCAGAATGACAAATATAGTTACTAAACAGAACTTTTTCAAAAGATGAGGTCTGGCCTAAGCAATGAAACTGTTGCACACACGCTCCCAGTAGAAATCAACCAGGCACTGCAGAACAGATTTGATGGGATGAGTTTTTGTGTTTTCGACTTCAAGAGGAAAACCGTGTTCGTCCAGTAGTAAAGCTAAATGTTTAATGTAGAACAGAAATTGTAGCCTTTTTTCTTCCCTGACAACACTGCTACTGCCAGCATTAATCTTTTTGATATCTCCTGCAAAGCCCAAATGAAGAGCAGAACGAGGAAGGAGAGAGGTTTGTCAGCTTTATGTCCTGCACGGCAGAAACCTGACTCTGCGTTTGCTTACAGTTGCCAGTTTGAGAGTCTTGGGTATCATGAAAGCAAGAGTTGGCAAGACTATAAGTTTACATGCAAAACATGAAGTGGGTAACAGCGGCCTTAGTGTGCCCGGCCCAGACGATGAGAGTGGTGTAATTACAGCAGGGTCCAGTGGAGAGAGTCGGTCAGCACAGAATCCATTACACACACACACACACACACACACACACACGCTTGCAAACACCCCTGTGGACGCCGGGGACAGAGTGACTGTCAGTTTGTGAGTTTGACAAAAAAAAGATAGAGTGTTCTTGGAAATTTAGTTTATAAGAACTTTTGTGTTGCCAAGTTGTTAAAAAAAACCTTTACAACTTCAAACTGGAAGGATAACTATAAAAACCCTTTATTAATAACTTATACACATTTACTGCAAACTTGACTTATTATTTTAATGGATTACCAACATTTAAAACTGCATTATTACCAAATAGAGAGGATAAATGCCTGCCAAAGGGATTTTTTCACAACCTGGCAACCCAATACGTGTTATTAATGACTTCTAACTGATTTATTAACCTTTAATAAAGTCATTAGTTACTACTTATTAACACTTTCTATCGTACTTATTAGACCATGGTACAGAAATAAGCATTTTAAGCAGAAAATGCTTCCAAAGTAATCACATTCTTTAGTAGGGTTTAGTTTGTGTGTAGGTTTGGTCAGTAAGGAGCCTTCATCAGGTCCACAGTGGATGACATGACTGGCTACAATCTGATATACAGTATATACATAGACCAGTGTTGGCCTGATAATCTTAGCACTGCTATGTTTTTGTTCTTTTTTTCTTAATATCAGTTCACCCTGCTCATTACTGCATACATGCAGCTGGATGTAGTTGGTGTTTGCCAAATTGAAGAGCAGCTCCAATCCAGTTGTAAAAATGCCTCAAAGTCATGTTCTACATATGTACCTTTGCTGATGAGAACAGCTGTGAAAGAATTGTTTTTTTAATGCAGTTTGGCATGATATTCTCTCTACAGCGGGAGAAATGGCATGAATCAGGACAATTAAATAAGGAGTGTTTAAATAGAAAAAATGCACTCAAATGTTTAAAAATAATCACATTTCTTTGTAGGTTTTACAGTTTACAGTGGTCTCGTAATCTTTGCGTTGCTGCTTCAGTCTCCGCACTTGTATGTATGGACATCAAGTTCCCACAGTACAAAAACATACAGGTCTGAGTCTCATATATGTGCATGACTGTGATTTTCAGTGTTCAACGCCTGTGATGGGCTGATGCCTTGGCCATGGAGTTGCCCTGCCTCCCTTCCAAGTGCATGCTGGGACAGATTTCCCGCAGCAGCCCGTGACCCTATTAGGAATAAGCCAGCGTGTTAAATGACTGAGTGAATATGAGTGTGGAGTGATATTAGAACCTCCATTTGTCTTCTTCTGAATGGCCTATCAGTAAACACCTGCTAATATCATCATATGGCTGACGATGATGGATGAAAGTCATTCTCCTGCGATGGGAACAGTATTGCTGATTGGCCTACTCGACACAGACGAGCATATTGGCCAAAAATGACACTTTAACGAGCTCTTCCCGGTGTTAAGTGCTGCACGCCGGCCCCTCGTCACAAGCCGTCGCCTGGCTGACCCTGGGCCGTGCTTCCCTCTGCAAAGGGCCTGCTCGCTTCATTGGCTGACAGATCAGACTGCCATGGAGACAGCTCATTAGTCGAATAATGAGAACCACACCAGCCACACGTTGTCTTGTTATATCATCTCGGTATCGACATATTTGTGGCTGGGGACAGAACATTGGGTGCTAGTGTGTGCATGAAATAGTCAATGATTAAGATAGAATCACGGCACTGTGAGGTCTTCGGTTCATCTCTTACTGACTGAAATCTCTGTTCATCAGAGGAAACCAGTCAACTAGCTCAAGTAACCAGCTCTGCTTAATAGCTGCTGCCCCTTAAAAATCTAAATTTCCCTCTGATTGCAACAATATGGTATAGCTCTATATGATTGCCCTCTCTTATTCATCATTTCACTGAGTTGCCACCAGCTCCGAGTTAATATATTTCACAGCAATGCATTTTTTAAAGTTTTAACTCAATAATCTTTGACCTTGGGGTGTCATACGATACTGTGATTACTGATGTACAGACTCTCAGCTTTAATTTGAGGATATTTGTTGTGGGTGGACGGCCTAAATCCCTAACGTCAGAGCACAGTCTATGATGCACACACACACACACAAACACCCCGCTGACTTCAGATTATGATTGTAAATTGTCAAGTTTAGTTCTGTTGGTTGTCTCTTCATTGGATTAGCATGGATACTCAGTGTGCTGATGTCTATGGGAAAGCATAGACATCGGCAAACTGAGTATCCATGTGCTTTTTCTCAGATTTTCTGCATAAAGGAAGGTTTTACACAAGCTTTTTGTAGACAGAAGAGTAAAGTTTTACTATATACAGCGCTTATACAAATCATGTCACAACCTGCAGTACAACAGAACGGAATAACTGTCTTTGGTGTAACATTTAAAGGTCACTACCTCTCTTAATAAATTGTTGCATGGAGGATAGTAGGGACATCTGTAAAATCAGTCCCCAGGTATATTTGGGCGAGACAATCGACATCAGACGCAGTATCAGCAACAACACATTATAAAATGTACAGTGAGAGAAAACATTCATCAGTATACAAAATGATAGTCATTTACAAGAAAATGGTGTGGTTTGAGAATTGTTCTTTGAGAACGTTCTTTGCCAAGTCATTATCAATAAAAGAATCTTCCTAATTTGTTCTCCGTGGTTTAGCATGTGTATTTAGGAGTCTGTGCTATTTAACCTGTTGATATCCTCCTGGTTTACATGCAGCCCAGAAGCTCAAGGCTGACACACACGTTGTACTCTATAGCAGACAGGTATGATCAGAGCTTGTTCTCGTATTGTTGCAGTCTTTTTCCACTTGAGGGCGATGTTGCCCACATAATGTGGGTTCTGTAGTTCAAGCTGAACAGAGATCATCCCTACAAACATGAATATCACTCCTTCCTACTTGTGTTTTGTTTTTGTTTTTTGCTTTACTTAACCATTTTTATGACTAGAGACAGTATAAAAGAAAGGCAGCTACTTATGGGAATGCCAGATCTAAATTTACACAAATACATATATATGTAGTATGCTGATGTCTAATAATGACTATTGATGACGGGTCTCGAATAACTTGAAAACCTTAGTCTCCTGTTAATGTATGTTGTTCCACGTATCTCTGGTATAAATTAATTACTTACTAACTACTATAGTTGGATTCTCTATGCCTTTATGCTATAGCTTGTTTCATAATTCTAGGATTATGACTCCATGCATCAGGCCATCTCCCACAGATTTGGTTGGCTTTCTGAGGAAGCCATCATAAATCACCACTGTTTTGCTCCACTCCTCAGCGCCAGTAACTACCACTCAGGATGAAATAGCAACTCTTATGATGAGCTACAGCACTGTAATTTATAATATACTGTATTTTAAAGGAATAGGTACTACACAATTATTATAGTGGCATACAGCTAAATACAAACAAAAACAGCACCAACAAACCCTCTGAGCCAATCAGTATTGAGGACCACAGTACAAGAAAATATCCAAGGATTCTACATCTTATAAAGTGGATAAAGAGTATTCAGAACATTTACTTAAGTAAAAGTAGGAATACAATACAATAAAAATACTATTTTACAAGTAATAGTCTTACACTCAAAACTGTTCTTAATTATCAGCTAAATTATTTAGGTAAAATGACCTCTGTCCAGTTATATTGTTGTATATTATGGATGTATATTGGATAATTAGTACTGATGCATTAACATGTAAACATTTTAATGTTGTCATTGGATTCTAGCTATTTTATATACTGTTGGGTGGTTTAATTTACTGTATAACAATGCCTCATATTTTAGATACTTATTGTAGGTTTTTCAAATCTTTATCTGCAAAGTAGAACCTACCTAGTAAGCTACCTGTAGCTGTCATAGAGGAGTAAAAACTACAATAGTTCCCTCTTAAATGTAGTGGAGCAGAGGTACCATGATATTAAAATACTCAATTAAGGTACAAACAGTCCTACCTCAGAACTGTACTTGAGTTACTTTCCACCACTGATTTTATGTAGGCCTAGAATATACACAATAAACAGGCGTATACATTTGTAGGCAGTTGCATGAAGGTAGGAAATGAGCACTGGGAGAAGAAATGGCAAAAAATAAGGCCGTTTCCTTTCTTTAGTCATTTATTAAATAGTGATGATATAGATTTATTTCGACGCTATTATAACTGTTATTGCGTTTTGGTTTATTTTTCACACGTCTCTCCACAGCTGTGCGGAAGTGACACAGCAGGCGCGCGCCCCGTCACGTCACGCGAGAAAGCGCAGAAGCCGAGGGAGAAAAAAACAAATCAACAAGAAGAACAACAGTTACCTGCAAATAAGCCACCGCCATAGTCCGCAGACATGTCCAACACATCGGTAACAGTCCTGAGGGACCGCATGGACTCTTGAAGGTGAGCTCAAACCGCCGGTGACGCGCGTTTGGCGTTAAGAGCGGGGGGGGGGTTTAGTCCACGCAAACATTGCCGCGTCATTAAAATTCACAAACAAAACGTTGCACTACTAAAGCAACGCCGTGCATTGCTATTCCTAACGAGCCGCGTCGTTGTTACAGGGACACTTTGTCAGGACTTACATTCGCACAGCTGGTTTTGGCTTGTGTTTTGGTTCAAGGGTTCATGGGCGGAAGAATGAGGAAGTAGCTGGTTAATAAAGGCTGGACGAGAGCTAGGAGGCAACTCAGTTTACGGTGGCATGCGTAGTAAAGTCCCTGGCAATAATTTACCTGCTTCGTCTTTGTAAAAGAGAATGAGTTGGCATTACAGCAGTTTTTAAAATCAGTTGAACCTGTTTGGCTGCATACCAGCTAATGTGTCTGGCTGCAGCTGGTCACATGCTGTTTGTCACAACGGCAGCATACCAGCCACCACATGTTTATATGTTAATTAAAATGTTTACTCTGAAGTTTATGCATACAGTATGCATGTGTAAGCATATTTTAATAAAACCATTATTGATCCAGTGTTACAATTCCAACTTCACTATGTTAATTTCTTTTCTTGGTGGCATTTAATCAGGTTCTGGAAATGTGTCACCTAAGACTGCAGCTAACGACTATTTTCATCATCAATTCATGTACCAATTAATCTACTAATTGTTTCAGCTCTACTGCCACATCATGTATGTTGACTTGGTAACGATGTATATTAGACAGTTTTTCTGATGTTTGTTTTTTATTTTTTTAGGCTATGAATTCCACTGAGCATGGAGAAGTTTCAGATGAAGCGATGCATGGGAAAGG
Organism: Macquaria australasica; assembly: GCA_005408345.1. Classification (NCBI taxonomy): domain Eukaryota; kingdom Metazoa; phylum Chordata; class Actinopteri; order Centrarchiformes; family Percichthyidae; genus Macquaria; species Macquaria australasica. Next base: position 354,314 of record SEMN01000379.1, on the reverse strand, counting down.
TAAATAAACACTAACTTGTGTTTGAATAAAAATTTTAAAAGAACGTGTTGGAATATAGCTAGACCTGTTTCTTCCAATAAGGCATGGCGTTTTTAGAAGCCTGAAATTAAACATTTGTCATCAAGCTTAAAAACCATAAGCACAGATTTATATTCAGACACCTGATTGTTGAAGAGGTTTATTGGTTTTTTTGACTGATCAGATGATGTGAGTTAACTGCATCTTTAAAAGGGATATCAATATCAAGGTGGAAAAGAATTCTGTTCACATGAAGTCCTGCTAATTTCAAGAGATATTGTGCTTTTTTAAATATCACTGTTAACTTCCATGTGTATATCTAAGCGTGAACCAGAAAACAAATGCTTTAACAAAGAAAACGGGAATCTCATTATTTGCAGAACACAAGCATGTCCAGGACGTTAAGGAAGAGACGGAGGACTTTGCAATTTGCGAGTCACCTGAAGGACTTGGAGGAGGGTCTCCTGGGGCCACTGAGGCTGGGAAACGGTCATCTGCAGAGATGGGCCCTGACACAAACCAGTCCACCAGCAGCAAGAGAGTCAGAGTCTCTGGCGAGGTAAGCTAACTTCAGACCATTTTATCTAAGTAAAACATTAGAATACAACATTGGCAATTTGCATATCCTATTTGTTGAATAGGTCAAGGTGTCTCTAATAGCATATATGGGTTTTATAAAGCACTTTGGGAACCATTAAGGTTGAAAAGCACTATATAAGTGAAGTCCATTTACCATTTTGAATGTTTTTTTACTCTGTCTAGATGAGGCGGCACTTGATAGATGAGACCAGCAGACATGAGCCTCTTTGCCTCACCACAACTGGAGAGAAGAGGGATTGCGTCCAGCAGAAATCCAGAGTCTCCTACAGAAAGCCTCTCTTCAGCATCTCCCACAGGATCTCGGAGAAGAGGAACACACCAAGTCTGGAGCAGCAGGCCAGTCATGGTGCTGAGAATGAGCTCAACTACAGCAGCATCCTCTCACCCAAGCTCCAAAGTTCAGAGGAAAACGGCCCATTGGAGAGCTTTCCCAACACAGACACTTTAGGCCAAGCTTCATCAACAGACTCTAGCCTTTATCCGCTGATTGAGAAAATGTTTCTCATTCTCAATACCCTCAATTCAAGCATGACACAACTGCATAGCAAAGTGGACTTGTTAACCCTTGAGGTCATGCGAATAAAGAAGCAGATCAAGCCAGCTGAGATGGTGACGGAGTTCCAGCCTCCTCCTGAATATCTGCTAACAAGTGAAGAATTGAATCAGCTGATGGAGCAGACATCCAGCGCTGGGGAGCTTGGGTGTCGGCTGCTGGTGCATCTCTTCCCAGAGCTGTTCAAAGCCAGGGATTGCTCTCATGAATGCATGGCAAGCAAGAGAACACTGGAGTCTCTACATCTGCAGCTGATCCGTAACTATGTTGAGGTATGCTACCCTTCGGTCAAGAACAACAGCGTCTGGCAGGAGGAATGCCTCCTTCAGATTAATGACTTGTTTAATCGCTTCTGGGCCCAGAGGGACATGGAGAGTGCTCGGCTGCTCAGGAAGCAGACAATCACAGGTGCGGCGATAAAGGCTGAGCATCCTCAAACCTATCGTTTCATTAATGAGCAGGGCCAGGAGGAGCATCTCTCTCTAGATAACCAGCAGAGCAGCCTGGCTGTGTCAGACCTTGCTTTCAATACACAAGCCACAGAGGAGCTGGATGAGTTCTCCTCCCCTGAGGACTTTGTTATTTTTCTTATGCACCGTCTCTTCCCTGAGGTTTTTGAAGAGGGGAAAATGCCAGAAGGCTCCAGCAATTTCAGTAGTGTGGGGCAGCTAATTCTGGACTCTGACAAGATGGAAATAATAAGAAAGTATATGGAAGCTAATTTTCCTGATGTGCCTGAGGACAGCTGGCTTCAGGTGTGCATTCAGCATATGGAGGATGCACTTGAGGGTCCTCACAGTAATGGCAATGGGAGTGAACCTGACAATATCAACGATGAGAGCTATGACCTGGCCAGCCTTCCTGAAGATGTTTCTATTATTAAGGTTCCTGAGGTGGGTGATTATGAAAGGCCCAGCCGCAAGTCCAAGAAGTCGCTGCTTACACCCGTGGATTTTGACAATCTGGAGATTCCTCTTCCTGACTTTACTGTTCCCCAGGAGTACCTCTTGTCCAGGGAGCAGCTCAAGAACAACTATGAATGTAGCTTGTCCATTGGCAACTTTGCTTCTCGGATGCTGGTGCTTATGTTCCCTGAGCTCTTCACCCACGAGAACACACGGAAGCAGTACAACTGCAGTGGTTCTCTTGGTAAAAAACAGCTTGACCCTGTTCGTGTGAATCTGATCCGTCATTATGTGCAGTTAGTCTACCCTCGGGCCAAGAACGACAGAGTGTGGATGTTGGAATTTGTGGGCAAACTTGATGAGAGGTGCAGGAGACGTGACACAGAGCAGAGAAGATCCTACCTGCAACAACGCAGAGTGTATGGTCAAGAGTCAGAGCAGGACTTTCTTTGCCAGATGAACCAGCTCAATCAAGATAGCATGAGGGAGGATCCAGATATTCCCTCTTTACCCCCTGAGAAAAGTAGCAAAGACTTTTGTAAAATTCCCCTGGACGAACTGACTGTATCCAAACCTGACTTCCCTGTACCTTCTGCCTACCTGCTCTCAGACACTGAAGTACGGGAAATTGTCCAGCAGAGTCTCTCTGTTGGGAACTTTGCTGCCCGCCTATTGGTGCGTCTCTTCCCTGAGCTCTTCACCCAGGAGAACCTGCGGCTGCAATACAACCATTCAGGGGCCTGCAACAAGAAGCAGCTTGACCCTGTCCGCCTCAGATTGATTCGTCACTTCGTGGAAGCGGTGTATCCTGTGGATAAGATGGAGGAGGTCTGGCACTATGAATGTGTGCCAAGCATCGACGAACGCTGCCGCCGCCCCAATCGCAAGAAGTGTGACATTCTTAAGAAGGCCAAGAGGTCAAGCACTGTCTCATAGTTACAGTCCTTTTCAGTTAGGCAGCATTTTTTCTCATAAAAATAATTGCACAGTATGTAAGCTGAAGCTGCATTGTTGAACTTTTACAAACTGTCCTATGTAGGATGAAGCCAAGCTGTTTCGAGTTTCTTCAGTACTATTCTCAGTCATATTTTACCTTTTGGCTACAGCAGTAGATGTTGTAGTTCATGTAGTCATATTATTGTTGGATAAAGAGTTAAAATTGCTTTTATTTATAAGCCAAAATTGTCACTTATCTAACATACTTTGTTGATAAATGTTGTAGCCTTAAATACAATAACAATGATAGTAGCTAATAGCATAGATCACACATTTGCTCTATGGATAGCAATTAATCACAATGATGTGATATATTTCCATTGCAGTTACTGATGTAGCATTGTGCCACCACTGTTTTAATAACAATGTGCTTATGTTAAGCCTTCTTATAGAAGTTTATATTATAAAGACAATTTAACATGACAGTGGATCATGATAACCTATTTCTAATAAAATCACAATTATAAATATGACATGACTGGATTGTTTTACATAAAAGCACAAAACTGTTCCTGTTGGGGTATCTAACTTGGACTTATTGGACATTGACTGCAGTATTATGCCCAGAGTGAATCCTGAACGCTCCCCAACAAGCTCTGTGCAACGCAACACAAATACTGCTTCTACTAGTACTTACCATTTTATATTTTTGCGTCAATAAAAAATATGCAATGAGAATTACTGGAAAAGATATTAGGAGTCGCCCAACATTCAGATGAAAACTTATGAACTTGCGAGATAAAGTCTCATGCTCTTCATCAGCCAAGTCATCAGGACATTATTTTCAAATCTCAAAACTTCAAAGTGCACCTTTATTGGGGGAGTCTCACAGTACAGTGGGGAAAGAAACATTCAAACTCCCAACCAACTGCTTAATGTCTACAGCCACTGATAACCGTTAACCTTTGCATTATACCTGTTGTAATCCATTCTTGATCCAACTTGTCAGAGACCATTCAAATGCCACTCATTTGATGGCATTCATTTCTGCAGGTGTTCACTGGTCAACGGTATTACAGTCACTGCTGCCCCATTCAAGTTCATGGCTTGAAAGCCTCATCCTTGGAAAGTTCTATACATTTCCAGCGCCTTATGGCAACCATGTACTTTTCTTTCTTACTGGAATCACCCAAAACCCTCTGGAGGATGACTCTCATCAGAGTAACAGTGTTTGTTTCTTGGTTCTCCGACAGTACCAGGTCCAAGGTGTCCCCAACCTTCACCTGAAGAAATAACAAAATGAGAAAATGATGAATGAGAAATGGGGTAAAAGACACAAGTAGAAAGACTGAGAATTTAAGGTAGGAATATGTAACTTCTCACCGTTTTACTTTTCTTGATGAGTTTCTGTCCATTTAGTCTGAGCTTGTTGTTATAGAAGGCGTCCTCAATTTTACTGTTATAAGACAAAGGACAGTTAGTCTATACCCATGTTTGAAAAGGGTTTTAAAGGCCCTGCTGTTCACAAGTTAAATTTGAACATGCTGATGCAAAAAATTCCCCCAAATCAGTAATTCCTGTGAAACTGAAACACCACTGATAGCATGGGAAAAGAAAACCATGACAAACAAATATGTTGTACAATCATTCAGCTTGGACAGCATTTACTGGCTGATATCCGTTTGTTCTAAAAACTCTTCGTTGGGGAATTTATCAGCCTAGCTATCCTTTGTTCCTTTATGTTTAGCCAGCTATAAGGAAAAGATGGCGTTCAAATCTGTGAGAGCAGCCAACAGGCAGTGACTCACTTGCGTGCCACGTCCAGGCCAGCTTTCATGATGACATCATAGCGAAAGGACTGCACATATTTCTCCATATCTTTATAATCCTTGGGTAGATTTGGGTTCTCATCCACCTCATCTTCATAATCACTGTCCTCAGGGTATTTTTCATTCTCATCTTCCTCCTCTTCCTCTTGTACTGTCCTAGCAGCGCCTTTCTTCTTGTTGCTTTTAAACCTCAGATGATGGACAGCCCAACCCCTAACAGCGTCTCTGCCACGGAAAGCAGGCCTGTGACAGCCAAGCGTGGGGAAAGCCGAGCAGCCCCACAGCTGGCGTGTGTGGATGGCCCTGGGACACCATTCAGTCTGCCTCAGTCCATATCCAGCAGCCAGCAGGTGGTGGGGGTTTAACCTTCCTAGCTGCCTCATGGCAAGTGCCTGCACAACCAAACTCTGCATGCTGGCGCTCCACCCAGTCACTACAAAAACATGGATGGTTAGGAAGCATTATGCTAAACAGACAAGTAATTCCTATGCACTCAGCATCAAGAGTCAAGGCTTCAGAATAACTGACTGAGCTATGTTGTAAATCACCTCTTAAAATGTGTCAGTGACAACAAGGTCAAGAATGAACTGTAAGTAAGTCCATTTGCATTAGTCTCCAACACTATACAATAAAATCGCAATTTACCTTCAAAATAAAAGCCTCCCTTTATCTCTGGCGCCGGGGTTGTGTTCTACATTTAAGACTGTTGCACTTATTATTCTACAAAACAATGATAATACGAGAGGCACAAACTGGGGATGAACTATTTATGTTAAATTGCTTTTGTTGGTTTTCCGGAAGTGAGGTTTTAATGCCTTGACACCAGCCGACAACCTACATTTATGGAAGGTAGCGCTATCCCAGATGCGGAATATTGTTTTTTTTCTTGTCTTTTTGATATTACCTGCTGTTTGTGTACTTTTTCGTCATAATTTGATGTAATGGCAGCGGCTGTCCCTGCCTGACTGAGCTTGACATTTTTTCAGGTTTGAGTGGACACCGAGCTGAAGCTAGCTTTGCTTTTCTTCTGTAAGCTCGTTATTTCAGTCAACCAGGCAGCCCACCACAAGCTTGCTAATCAACAAACACAGAATAGCCAGTTTTACTACGTTGCTAAATGCTAATTATGAGCTTACTAACACGCAATAAGTATTTGGTAACGTTAGTCTACTCACCTATGGAAAAGCTAACCTTTCATTGCCGTTTCTGACTGGGTCACTTGAGCACCCAGCCGATTTAAATGTGCTACCACCTACCGCCCTGGAGGAGAACGACTCTACCTGGCCGAGCTGATGAGGGAACATCAAACCATTTTCATGTTTTTATGCAAAACAGTCTAAATTCACCAGGATATTTTTTTTAAATTGTAACATAACACTTTCCAACTCCGCGGCTAATTAAATGTGCATTACAAAGGACAGGGTAAACCCCCATTCTATGTCAGTCTCAGCCTTTTCTTTGTCTTTATATTACCAGCAACAATATTATGGGCTGTGATGACTCAGTGGCAGATCTTACACAATGTCCATTTAATCTGCTATAATAATTGAGCCAGAAATAATTATCTAGGAAATAAAAGTCAAGCCAAAAAGCAAATGCAAAGACACACAATCTCTTCATTCATTTTCATACAGCGTAATGAATACTTTGTATACCATAGAAAGGCTAGAATTTATTTTAATGTTAGCAGTATATTATTATTATATTTTTAATATTTATATTCATATTTCAAGAAATGCATATATATATATATATATACAGCAGGTAAAATAAGTATTGAACACGTCACCATTTTTCTCAGTAAATTTATTTGTAATGGGGCTATTGTAATGAAACTTTCACCAAATGTCAGCAACAACCCATGCAATCCACACATGCAAAGAAATCAAACCATAGATGTCCATAAATTAAGTTATGTGTAATAATGTGAAATGACACAGGGAAAAAGTATTGAACACATGAAGAAAGGGAGGTGCAAAAAGGCATGGAAAGCCAAGACACCAGCTGAAATCTATCAGTAATTAGAAAGCAATCCTGCCCCTTGTCAGTGCAAATTAATATCAGCTGGTTCAGTCCCAACTGATGGCCTATAAAAAGGTGTCTCATTACCAAGGTGTCACACAAGAAACATCTCATGATGGGTAAAAGCAAAGAGCTCTCTCAAGACCTTCGCTACCTTATTGTTGCAAAACATACTGATGGCATTGGTTACAGAAGGATTTCTAAACTTCTGAATGTTCCAGTGAGCACTGTTGGGGCCATAATCCGGAAGTGGAAAGAACATCATTTCACCATAAACCAGCCACGACCAGGTGCTCCTCGCAAGATTTCTGACAGAGGAGTGAAAAGAATTATCAGAAGAGTTGTCCAAGAGCCAAGGACCACTAGTGGAGAGCTTCAGAAAGACCTGGAATTATCAGGTACAATTGTTTCAAAGAAAACAATAAGTAATGTCAACCGCCATGGCCTGTATGCACGCTCACCACGCAAGACTCCATTGCTGAAGAAAAAGCATGTTGAAGCTCGTTCAAAGTTTGCTGCACAACATTTGGACAAGCCTGTGAAATACTGGGAGAATATAGTCTGGTCAGATGAGACCAAAATTGAACTCTTTGGATGCCATAATACACACCATGCTTGGAGGACAAATGGCACTCACTGCACATCACCCCAAAAACACCATACCAACAGTGAAGTTTGGAGGTGGGAACATCACGGTGTGGGGCTGTTTTTCAGTATACGGTACTGGCATACTTCATATAACTGAAGGAAGGATGAATGGAATAATGTACCGAGACATTCTTGATAAAAATTTGCTACCATCTACTAGGATGCTGAAGATGAAATGAGGGTGGACATTTCAGCAAGACAATGATCCCAAACACACAGCCAAGGACACTCAATTGGTTTCAGAGAAAGAAAATAAAGCTGCTAGGATGGCCCAGCCAATCACCTGACTTGAATCCAACTGAAAATCTATGGAAAGAACTAAAGATCAGAGTTCATAGAAGAGGCCCACGGAACCTTCAAGATTTGATAACTGTTTGTGTGGAAGAATGGGCCAAAATCACACCTGAGCAATGCATGTGACTAGTTTCTCCATACAGGGGGCGTCTTGAAGCTGTCATTACCAACAAAGGCTTTTGTACAAAGTATTAAATAAATTTCAGTAAGCGTGTTCAATACTTTTTCCCTGCGTCATTCCATTTTATTACACATAACTTGATTTCTGAACTTATTTGTTTTGGTTTCTTTGTATGTATGGATTACATTTTTCATTACAATAGCACCTTTACAAATATATTTACTGAGAAAAATGGTGATGTGTTAAATACTTATTTTACCTGCTGTATGTCTAAAACAATAACAGAACCCTATTACCAATTCAGTCATTTTTCATTTTATTATTTACACCTGTGATTTCCCTACTGTAACATGTCAAAATGTCTGTGAAAAAAGTCTATTGGTGCCCATGAAGGATCCAAGCTGGCAACATTTCTTAAATATACATGGGTTTCCCCAGATATTTATTGCAACTTTTATTTTTCCAGCATAAGATAAAGTTGAATACATATTTTTAAAAGGTAATCAAGTTATTTATACAGCCCATTTGATTATAATGACAAGAACATTTTTAACATTTTACAAGAAGCTTTAAGTGATTGTGTATTGTTTAATGTCTGAGCAGTTATGTATTTGTCAATATATCAGCTTGAGCACTTTATTACTTTAAGGGAATTTACATCAACATTCAGCTTCACTACAATTCATAATGTCTAGTGTCACTTCAAGTGCATAATACTGGTGTCACTACATTATTGGAAACAATGTAAGAACAAGATGTTATTTGTTAGGATGCATACAGTGTTGTTAATGATGTTATAAAAAAGTCAGTATTATAAAGTTTGTATGATGTCCATGTGTAAACGTAAGTGCATTTACATCCTTGCATATACTGCCTGTAAACTCTACTCAGAAGAGTCAGGGATCCCCCAGATAAATCAAATGTCAACATCCAAAGTCTCTTTAGGAAACAGGGTGACATGTTGGTGTGTGCTGTGCTCTTTCACTCTCTGAGCACATTCAGTATACACTGGATAGTGAAATCACCATTTTACTGATGGAAAATGGAGCATTATTCCTTTACTGTAGACACATAATGGACATACTACAGTATATCATATATGCTGGTGGTTTACATTCAGGTATGTTTTATGGTTTTTAATACATTGTCTTAGCAGAAGGAAATCATGCACATTTGAGCATAGATTTAATGACCTTATGATCTTTTTGCAGCTAAATCCACGCCGTGGTTTGTTGTTTGACAGATGATCATGGTAGTGACTGATGTTCAAATGTATTGTAGATTCAGTGTAAACCTGTCCTTGTCCAATAATAATGTAATGACATGAATATGTGTTTGTACCACAGTTGCCGGCAGGTTTTGTCGTGGCAGTAGGCAGAAAAAAGTCTAATTTAAGACGAAATGTGCTTGCTTAATTAATCATCGGTGATTGATTTTTCACAATGTGTTTTAGTTTGTTAAGGTGGACTTGACAGTGTTGGTGCTCCAACAATGTTCCAGTTTGTGGGTCAGTCAAGACACATTTTATGTCAAATGTTACAAAAAAACTTTAACAATGTTAAAAGCTTTTCTGATTCTGTTGTGATGTTTCTTATTTCCTTGCAGATACCCAAACAGTGACAATGTATCATCACATTGAGATAATTCCAACATCTACAGTGGAGGTTCGTAGGACAAAATGTTTCAAAAACATCAACTGTAAACATCAGGTTTAGGTGTTAGTCCATCAACATCCAAAAGAAAGGTATGTTTCTCTGTGGAGCTGCCATATAGCACCAACAGTCAACAGTCAAACAGGGGGGAATCCATTGTAGTAGAAGCATAACAGTTATACCAAATTTGCCATCCCACAGAAACCTCAATAGACCAGAATGCAATACAGCCACAAGACAGGTTTGTTCTGAGTAAGGGGCACAAGTTTTTTCTCAATTAGAACAGCTGTCAATCTGTTTTCACTATCTTTATGTCACTTTCCACCAACACATAAAACCCACAGCGGATATAAATACGTTTATACCTGTTTTCTGCAGTTGTCAAAAGGCATTCTTGGAAATGCAGAAAGTCACCAACTGAAGTAGAAATAGACTAGGCATATTGATAAAAAGAGCAGGAACACGAAAAAAGTAGAATTACAACACTTCACGTAAGTAATGAAAAATTTCAAACATCACAGATTGGCATAAGAGTGAGTGAGAGTATCCAAGAGTTCATTTGTCTCTTTTGGATTGGAGGTTTCTATATTGACCGCTCTATCTTTGTAATATGCATAAGCTCAACATATTTGATTGTTATTCCTTCTTTTACTTTTTCACTTGAGAGATGGTATTTATTCTCACAGTTATTGCTGTAATTAGAAGTTGGTTCAACTTGTAGAAACTCCTCCTTACCATTCTTGATGATGGTAAAATCATCCAAATCAGCTCCAACTTTATCTGACTGGTCAGCTCTGGTGTGTGTGTGTGTGTGTGTGTGTGTGTGTGTGTGTGTGTGTGTGTGTGTGTGTGTGTGTGTGAGTGTGTTACTGAGATTTCACTGAATGAATGAGATGTTTAAACCTGCCCATCTTGTCCGTGGCCTCTGAAAAGGTCTTATGAGGTAAATGCAGCTTCGGTTTCATATGTGCGGTACATATGAGATCTTAAAAGCTATGGCAATGGTGTACAGTGTAACAGTCGTCTGCTTGGTTTTCATTGGAAGCCAGGCAGATATAATTTTTCCGTGTGTGTATCCTAGTAGGTTCACATACTGCACCACTGTCACTTTGTTCTCCACTCACTAATCACTGTTATTGCTTTGGTGATTCACACATTCAGGATTCAGGCATTTGTTTTAGATAGTATGACAATACAGCACAAATCTGTGTATCTCACATTAAGACTTGTTTACACACTCTGTTTCTGATGTCCAAAGTGTTTGTATGCTACAGAAATGCCACTGTGTTTTGTCAGTGACTGCATAGTCATAAGGAAGTCTCCACACAGGAGCCGTTTCTGTGGAAAGACCTGTGGTTGTGGCAATTTTCGCTGCAGTGGACAATGAGCACTGGGTAGCAAAGTGCGTCCTCATACTCTGGGGGTCCCTCATCATCTGTGGTGAGGCGCTCTGATAGACAGCGGGTGTTTTCACTGGGACTCTCCTGGTCATCCAAGCTGCCGCTCCTCCAGAAGCAGCTGCGCTGGGAGCCGTAGCGTCGCGCCAAGGAGAACCGACTGGCGCTGAAGGGGATGCGGGAGCTGGCACCAGTACAGATGCTGAGGGCGCTCCTGGAGAACACCGAGGAGCAGCTTATGGCTCTGTGGCAGCGCTCACAATTCTGACGTATCCCGCTGAAACTGGTCGGGCACTGGGCCAGGTCCATCAGGCCAGCCTCTGAGTAACTGGGGACCAGCTGCTGGTTGGACCGAATGTGCCATTCCAGTTCTGTACTGTCAATGGTATTTACACGAGGGATACGACGCCAATATGGCCGATCATCACATGGGGTCACAGGGAGGTAATCATGCCCAAAGAGCTTCTCAACACGATAGTGGACATATGCAGTATGATACTCTGTGAAGACTCTGAGAGGCCAGGAGAAAGTGAGGAATGAGGCAAACCAGAAGACATAGTGGGACAGATACCAGGGGTGGTGCTCAGGGTCGGACAGCACCAAGACATACTCCTTCAGGTCAATGTTTTTCAGGTGCATGCCCTCCCTGGCTTCCATGTAGTCATCGAGGCCCTCATTGTCAGTGAAAAACCTTGCTCGTTGTGTAAGGTAGGAATTCTCGGACTCAACATTAGCAAAACTAAAGCACTTGGTGAACCGCATCTTTGTCAGAGCAGACTTCTCCAAGCCCAGCAGCTGTTTGGAAACATCTTTGACGCCACAGTGACTGTAGTCAAATTCAGCTTCTGCCACATGGGTGTTGACACGTTCATGGTAAACCTGGGTACTAGTGTAAGCGTCTCCATTGCGGTAGCGTGTGACTTGTCGTGTTCGGCGAACATAGTGATAGCTGATGGCCTTCCACCAGATGCAGGGTTTAGCTTGCTGCATCCTTTGGATGCGCTCATAGATGCCCTCCACATCCACTTTGTGCTGCAGCTCATTCTTCACATGACAGTGCCAGCACTCCACAAGATAGACTAAGTAGAGCATGCCCAGTAGGGCCAGAGGGATGTAGATATAGCCATCAGAGCAGGGGCTGTCATGGTACATCATGGATTTCCCTTTGAAGGCACTGTCAAAGGTGAGGCGGGTCACCTTGGTGACATGACACCAAACCATCGCTCCCATGCAGCCATACATGAGAATGGAGAGGAGCAAGCATTTCCAAAAACTCTCCCGGCATAGGGACTTGCTCAGAGATTGCTTCAGGGGTCTTTGCTATTGAGTCAAAGCACAAACAAAACACAAGAGGAAGTGATAAGAACTGTTATCATATAATTTATCCCCCACTTAGAATGTCATTTTGCTTGTTGCAGTGCACATCACTGCTGACTGATCTTTAGCACAGTAAGGATTTTTAATGATGTTTCAATTAATTTAATGAAGGGGTCATGCAACCATATTAGTAACACCCTTACATTAGAAAGCCCATACGGTTGCCAGACAACCAGTCTGCAAGCAGTGATAAGTTCTTTGAGCTCTGTGGACATTTCATAGCTAAATGCTGGAGAGATATTAAGATAAAATCAGAGCTCCTGGTCCACTACAGCAGATGATAGGTGAAAGACAGGTAAATATGCTGGGATTACCAATCACACCTGTCCAATCATTTTACTCTGACATAGGAGAATGTCTCTGATCTTGTAGTCTACAATAATAATTTCAAACTGTAACCAAGGAGATTATTTGTAACACCAAATCCCTGAAATGATTCACCTGCAGTGTGTTACATTCTGCTCAGCGTGCACATGGATCCATTAAAGCCCTGCGCCAAGATCTAACACACGCATCAGAACAAAATGCATTCGGTCATGTAAAGGATGCTAGAAAATAATACCTCTTCTCTGGTGTCCTCCTCGAAAACGGTGGTCGTACTGCTTTCACTCGCTGTCGCAGCCGATGCCGGAGGGGACATGGTGCTAGGCAGCTATTGATAACACTGATAGGGCGTGGAGTGGGAAGAGGAACAGATTTCGCTACCTTGCTCTGCAGAGTCCCTCCAGCAAGACGAGCTACTTGTCAGACGTGCGTTACATCTGTTATCATTTAGAGCCACTACTCCCTAAGGAAAGCCCGAGACGAGTCGACGGAGGCATGTTGATCGGTGAAACCCAAAATAAGGGGATTTTTCCAGTGGCTGAAAAATCCCAAAAAAACGAGGGGGGGGGGGGTCTATTGGAAAGCCTGCATCCTGCCTGCTACAGTTTAGCTGTCAGTGCCGCAGTAACATGATCGTAGATTATGCTGTATTAGCTGGTAGTCAAGTCATTACAAAATGAGCGTGCCCTGCCCCTCAGTGCCCGCCGTGCATTTCTCAGCGTGTGCAGGAGGTGACGGCGCCGTTAGCGGTCTATGGAGAGCTGGCAGGGTCGCTGTCCGTGGTGCTGACTGAGGCAGGTGCACGGCGAGACGTTGTTGCACAAATCTGTCACTTAAAGGGAAAGTCCACCCTAAAACTGAGCCTTAAATTGTGCAGTTCCAGTGATGATGTGGCGGTGAAGGCAACATATCTTTACAGGTATAAGCGACTGTACAACAGCCAAGACTTGAATTGCTGATCAGGTGACCCTTATGGAGGTGGTCCACTAACAGTCATGTATAAGTGGTGCTGACTGAACGTGTCTGCTCGTTGACTTTTTTTAATTAATATTACATGCAAATTAATTTTACTTGAATGTAGAGCTTATGGGTCTTGAATCAGAAAATGTCGCCATACAGAGTATCCTAATGACATCAACAGTGTCCATGGAGTTGTTTCAGTATTACAGATGTTTCTTTTTTGGGGTGGATTTTCCATTTTAAACCTTACAAAATAAAATAACCACTGTTATGCTATTAAAAATCCACGAGGATGTAATAGCCTTCAAAAATCACAAAATATATACAACGATGTAGGAACATTATACTAATACTCTAATGTGGTGGTAACTTAAATACATCAAATTCATACATTAATTTATTAGTCATTGCTCCACTTTGTACTAAATATGGTTAGAGTAACCATAGTTTTGAGAAGTTTGGAAATAAATGATATTAGATGCAAGGACATATATTGGCATACATTGCAGTGGTGGAAGAAGTAGTAATACCACAAAATAAAAATACTCGCTACAAGTCCTGCATTCAGTCTCACTTAAGTTAAAGTACAAAAGTATTATCAGAAAACGTATGAAAAGTAGAGCTGAAACTGATAGTTGATCAACAGAAGATTAATCAACAACCATTTGAAGTTTTTTTAAGTTAATGATAATGCATTACCTAGTTCCAGCTTCTAGATTGTGAGGATTTGCTGGTTTTCTTTGTCTTATATGATAATAAATGAAATATCTTTGGCTTTTGGACTATTAGTTGAAACACTTCCAGCATAAAGTAAATTAAAGTAAATAAAATTTATCTATGGTTGCATTTTAAGCCAAAAGTATGGAGTGGAGTAAACTACATTACAGCAGTGATCTGCATTACTTTGTACGTGTATGTGTTATAAGCAGAGAATCCGCACTTTCAGTCTTTCACATGAAAAATCTTGGAGGTTGATTCAGTGCTGCAGTATTTTATGGAGCCAACAAAGAGAGAAGCTAAAAACTACAGCATTTCAATTACTGATTTAAATTAAATATGAATACCAACAGTTACATTAGTAATGTTACACTGTGTTACACGGTATGTAAAATGTTTTCAAAAACTTTTGGAAGAATTTAATAAATGTAACAAACAAGGCAGCAACTGTTTCCAGAAACCAGAGTACCAAACATGAAGTCTACTGCAAGAGAGCAATGAGAAAGAAATAGATATCTATCTCTTAAAACAAAGGACGGTTTATATAGTTACTGTTTATATGTGGAACTATGGATTAGAAATAAGCACACCCAATCTAGTATGAACATCATTAAAAATGCTTATAGAAAAACATGCATGTTCACATGATTCAGCTATGTGCCATGAAAGAGACTCCACCAAATATCAAAATCATATGAAATTCTGGGTCACAGTTATACTCACAACATCTTAAAAAAGAAATACAAAAATCTTTTCAGAAACCCATTCAACGTCTCAGAGGGTCAAGAGAACTTACGTGTTTAGTTAGTTTGTTTGAGTTGCTTACTTTAGTGATATACATGCATGGACACAGTTTAGCAGTAAAAAAACACATATTTAACTGTTTACACACACATTTTGAAATGGTTCATATGAGATTTTCCAAATGTTAATACATGTAAAATATACTTATATGTGCTTACAACTACATTATATTGAGTTATATACCATATCCTTATCAGGGAGAAGAATCTGAAGACTGGACCACTGTTATTCAGTAAAGCTGTGGTCCTTTTAAAGTAGCAGTAGTAACAAAAGAAGACACTGAAGAGTTTGTTTTAACCAGATACTTTAAGTAAATTAAGCAGTGGTGGAAGAAGTACTCAGATCATTTACTTCAGTGAAAGTACTATAGCAGTGAAATGTAAAAACACCTGCATTCAAAATCTTACTTAAGTAAAAGTACATTAGCATCAAAATATACTTAAAGTGCCAAAAGTAAAAGTACTCATTATGCAGAATAGCCCATTTCAGAATAATATACGTATATTATATCACTGGATTATACTTAGTGATATATTAATGTGTAATCATCACTAATGTTGCAGCTGGTAAAGGCTAATTTCAACTACTTTATATACTGCTGGGTAGCTTAATCCATAATAATACACCATAATGTATTAGTTGATTCATATGTTCTATTAATAATCTGAATCTGCAAGGTAACGAAAGTTATCAAATAAATGCAGTGGAGTAAAAAGTACAATATTGGCTTCCAAAATGTAGTAGCATAAAATGGAAATACTCAAGTAAAATACAAGTACACCTCAAAATTGTACATAAGTACAGTACTTGAGTAAATGTACTTAGTTACATTCCACCACTGAAATTAAGTGAGGAGTCCTGGTGTGGACCAAACTGTAAGACAATCTTCAGCCACAGGGCTCTTTCTTCCACATTGTGTGAAACTTCTGCTTCCAAACTGTTCACTCCTTTTCACAGGGTCTCCTTTTCTGATGACGAAGGGGAAAGAGAATAAAGGTTATGACTCACCAAGGTAAACACTCTTTATAGGGATTCATAGTGTTTGATAATCTTCAGTTCTGATGGCCACATGCATGAAGAAACGGCCTTGAATTGCTTTTTTTTTTGGCTCAAACAATCTGATCACAGCAGAGTCAACCTGCTGTGACAAAAAGATAACCTGCAATAAAAGTCTGAAATTCTGCTCCACCTATGCCAGAGCTACTTACAGAGAACATGTTGGAGAGGTTGTTGAAAAGCACTTGGCCTGCGCTCACTTTGTTCCTCACTCCCCGTATGGTCCCGTTCTTGCTGCAGATATTGATCCGTTTGTTGCTGAAGAGCATCTCTCTCTTGGCACTGGCGTACAAAAGCAGGTCATCAGGTTCACAGCCGTTCTCGTCCTGAGCAGTCTCCACCACCAGGCCGTTCAGGTGGCTGTTGGCCTCGCTGGTGGGAGGCGAGCTCCCCTGCTCTGCCTCCGGGCTGCTGGTGCAGTCAGAGTCCACTGAGTCCGACGCTGAGCCGCACCCGGCCGCTTCATCCTTGAACACCTCCGCCAAGACCCGGCCGCTGTTGGCAGATGCTACTCTAAACCTAACTGTTTTCCCAGACTTGTCTTGCTCCTGTTTCAGTTTTGGCCCCTCCATTGAAATACAAGAATGTCTAACATGCTTCACATCCCATTCAGAAAAGCCAAACGTGCTCTTTCAGCCTAAGCCATAGTGGTGTGCAATTATCAAACAATAATATCCCCATTGAGCTGAAAATACACCGAGTACAAAAACTAGACACCCAAATGGTTAATAATAGATGAGCTTCTGCCATGGTAACAGCTAAAACAGGCAAACAGTAAATTGATATTACCATGTTCAATTATTAATCAAGGTTATTTTTCAAACAGCAGTGTCTGGTCTTTAAAAGATATACAGTCGGGATATGCTCTGCTATGCAAGCAATGACTAAACAATTACCCTTAAAGCACTACAGATAACCTTTTGTGCACTTTTCTGCACCCTCCATTACCCCCGTCTGTCCCTGAAGTAAGACAAGAAGAATACTAATTTATCAAATATTTACCAACTTTCTGTGGCAATTATATTATACTATAGGACTGTGGCTATACAAACTATTTTTTATTTTATGTATATATGTATATATATATATATAATAAAAAAAAGTGTGGGTTTTCTTTTTTCAAAATTTCAGTTTTATATTTAGGGTATATGTAAACAACCAAAGACAAAAAACACAACAGACTAAAATATAATAAAAATGAAAAGAGAGAAAGGCTACCAGACATATAGTATTAGTTATTTGTAAGCCATTTTCAAGATGTTACATAGCCATACAAAAATACAGGTAAAGGGTACAGTGGATAGGGCTGCATCACAGCAGAATGTAATTAACAATTATTTCTCTCTGAGATAGTCAATGAATGGACACCATACATTCAAAAATTGATTGGATGCTTTACATCTGTAAAACCGTATTCTCTCCATTTGTATGATTGTGATCATTTTGTTGAGCCATTTCTGAAAACAGATGTGTAGGTGATTTCCAGCTGGTTGGAATCATCTTCTCGGCAGCATATATAGCTCAAAGCACTCTCTGAGCATCCAGAGAGTGCCAGTGCTGGGTCAGGGGGAATGTCCTTTCCACAGACAATTTTCAGATGTTTTAATTTTCTGTTGTCACACTTACTAAATGTCAGTATATTTCCCTTTTACTGTCACCCTGACAATTCTGTCATTGTGCTGCACAAAGGAACCCATGGGGTTTTTCCGGGGTTTTGATGGTACATGTGTGAAAGTAAACTTTGTTGTGAGCTCATAACTTATAATTTATTCACATGTTAATCATCTATTCATAATCATTTGTTTGTATACTTATTAATATTTAGTAATTATATGCTTGTGTATTGACTTTAATTAGTTAATAGTCCCAGTTCTATTCATGTCTCCTTCTCTTGAACTCTTATCTAGTTTCATGTCTTCAGGTTTTGTGTGTGTTAAGCAACGTGACTCAACGTGAGGTCAAAAGGTCAGCTCTGTGGTACAGAGATGCTTTATGCTTTCCAGATGCGCGTTAAGGGTCTTAGTATGTTTTTGAAAGTTCCTATAGGTTTAAACCTATCGAACCATGCAACACTGACCAATGGAAAGGAGTTTCTTTGTCTCCAGAATACTATAAAAGCTGTATTCTTGTATCTTCTCTTTGAGATAGAGATGACGACGTCTGTTGTCTATCTCCTATTGTACAATATATTTTTGTCAACGATCTGTAAGTGTTTCTTGCATTTTGTTCAACTTAAGAGTAAAGGCAGTTTTTCCACGACACATGGGATAATTTAAATGCATACAACATGAATACAATACAATGAATATGTGGTAGATTTACATAACTGACATCTCTGGTTAGTAATATTATCTCTAAACAGTTCTAAACATACAGTATTTCCCCTCCACACCGCAGAGCTGTAATTCCACTCCGGTCCTGTAGATGGTGGTACAGTACAGTAGTACTGCTGCCGATTCACAACGACTACCACCGAAGAAGCCAGAGAACCACACGTGCAGCACAGTGTCAACATGGGTAAAAGAAGGCAGAATAAGCAGCTTTTCACAAATATATCCAAAAAACAGAAGAAACACTTGAAGGAATTTGGAGAGGAGCATCCATTCCATGACGTGTAAGCAGCACAGCAAACCCCGGCCTGTCTTAAATGAATAATGAAGCTAGTTGTACGTTAGCCAGCTAGCTAAGTTACACTCAGACTTATCTCAGCTATAGTTATGTGTTATTAGTAAAAACATAAAGCTAATATTGTTCGAAGGAGCCCGTTCACTAAAACGTATGTCGTTAGACACATCGGATATATTCTCCCCCAAATTGCAATATTTTTTAATATAGTTCGGGGTTCTTTCCAAGATAGCTCAGTTCATTTAAACTAGTTAAATGCACACAATAACGTTCCCACGCAACTGAGAAGGTTTTTGAAGGTGACACCTTAAAATCAAATAGTCACATAAGCTAATGTGGACGATAGCCTATTCATTAGCAAAATGGCTAATAACAGAAAGAGTACAAGAATATCAGTAGCATAGGGCAACTGAAGGTTTACCTACTCGTTGTGGAAACATCCATCCATGCCTGCATTATCATCACTCCTTAACATCCAATCCGAGGTCCATTGCCTGTCCTTCATACTGACTATAAGCTGGCTTGAGTTGAGATTGTTAAACGAGTAGATGTACTAGATTCAGATCCTGCACCCCAGTGAAAAGAAACGAGCTTTTGACCAGATGAGTGAACCTCTGTGCACACAGTGGATAATGGGAAAAGATCTCCTTGGGTGACAGTATTTGGGTGATCTGACATTAACAACTGTATGCACAATACAGAGCCAAAGTTGATGCAAACATACTTATTTTTGCTTTCATGTCAGTAATGGTCAAGACACAGGACTTCCCTGATCTGTAGTCCTCAGAAACACAGATATCCTCCCCTGTGTGAACAAACAGCATTGATCTAAGAAACATGATGCTTATCTTTAGGAAATACTTATGACAGATGAGTCTTTCAGGGGATTTGGTTCTAGACGTGGCCTCTCTCAACACTTTCATGGGCATTCCTCTCTTAACCTGTTCTCCTAAATGCATCCCAACTCATTGCCTCGTTCTCAGGCTTATGTGTCATGTGCAAAAAGCACAGGACTTTACTTTTTCTCTACATACTCTTAATGCCAGCATGTCAACAAGCAGTCCAGACCAAGACCTTTGTTGTTTAGTCAAGTTTGTGGTCTTCCAAAAGATGTTTGTTGTCCAAGTAGCTACATTTCCCTATGTGTTTTTTCACAGAGTCAGTGAAGGACCAGACAGAACTGAAATAGTGGAACTGGTGAGTAGCGCTGTGCAATTCCTGATGATAGAAGATTTATGCAGTATGAGATTGATGATTGTAGGAACTTCAGTCGCAGTAACAAGGACCTCCCATCTGATCAGATCTACGTAAAAGACATTTTGGATCATCCAGTCATTGATATACTCCAGACAGTTTTGTAATATTTTACCTATACCAATATTATAATATTACAAATCGAAAGCTGTCCTCTCCTCTCCTCTGTTACAGCCAGCAAGCCCAGAACACTCTGACGTTGAGCCTGATGAGCTAGAGGAGGAGGAGGAGGAACCAGAGCAGAAAACAGCCTATCAGAAACTCCTGTCAACTCTCAGCCAACCCAGTAACAACCAGAGTGAAGAGGAGAGCACTGATGATGAAGAGGAAGAAGAGGAGCTTCTTAGTGAAGGTGAGTGTCTTTTTTTCCCAGTATAGGCCAACATATTGCAGTCGACTGAATATTGGTGTGCTTTTTTATTGTAGGGGACAGCGATGGAGTTGGTGAGGATGATGATGAAGATGAAGGGGGAGAGAAAGAACCCGAGGATGCAGATGAGGCTCTGACTGAAGCAGTAGAAGGGGAGGAGATGGCGGAGAAAGAGCCGGGAGTTGAGGAATTCGTAGACAAAGAGCATGAGTCCCAGTTCTGTTTGGAGACCAACTTCATGGACGAAGGAGGACCAGAGGACACTGAAGGCACCGCAGAGCATGAAGACAGCAAAGGTAACAAAATATAACACCCTAAGTTCCCTGCCCAGAAACCTTTGAGAGATTTAAGAGATGCATTTTATGTCATTTTATTTTCAAAATAAGTGAACTGCTTGCTCAATTAGAAAACTTTAAGAATATGGTTTGATTGAGGCATGTTTCTTGTGTTATTTCTGTATCTGCAGACATGTTTGTACAACATCTGGGCACAGAACTTAGTGAAGAGGATGTGCAGAAGATAACATCTGGCAGCAAAGCCAAGGCTCAGATCACGGTATTAACTGCACAATTTGATGAAATTGACCAGCTTGTAGCTACAGTTCATGTGCTTTATTATCCTTTCCTTTCCCGACATCTAGTGGCCAAAATTAGGAACTTTACTCTTCACCAATCCTCTGGAGAGGTTTGGACCCATCGGCCCACAGAAAGACACAAACCTCCCAGTTTTCCACAAACTTTTGGAGACCTGCTGGAAGGATCTTAACCAGACCTCCAACCCTAAGGGGGTGGCTGAGGAGATCAGCCCACTGCAGCTAGAGCTACTAGCTCTTATGGGCTCCTACAAGGACCTCTACTACCCAGAGACCTGTCCTCTGAACCAGGGCCCACAGGTTCGCAGTGCGTACTGCCTCCACGTGCTCAACCACGTACTGAAGGCCAACTCCTGGGTCCTGGCTCACAACGCGCAGCTAAGAGAGCAGAAAAGTCAGGCTAAAGCCGGAGCTGAGCCACAGGACGAACCCAGAGACCAAGGACTGACCCGGCCCAAGGTAAAGTACTGGATACATTATGTTTGGCTCCTTAGCAAAGATATTTAATATTTCTAAACATCACCAATATTTAAGATAAGATAAGATAAGCCTTTATTGTCCCACAGCGGGGAAATTTTTATCTTTTATCTTATTTTTATCTAATTAATGTATAGTTAGTCTTTCCTCCGCTGAATGCACATTTTTGAGTTTGCAAGTGCAAATATATGTTAATGTACAGCAGTCAGACCCACAGTTCTCAATCTGGATCACGCTTAAATACATGTAATTTGGCGTACATTTGTATAAGGGTACAAGCCTCAGATGCATTGCTGATGAAGTAGTTACACATTGTACAACTTAAAATTTAATTTTGTTACAATTTTAGTGTTAAAATGTCACAAACTAATTCAAATTAACTCAGCAAAAATTTGGGAAAATCATTAGTTTAACTTGCTGCATGCAAGTCTCCCTGCCTGTTTGTGAGCAGAATAAAGCAGTTATATGTCTTATATTATGAAATGCATGAATGATCTGCGAGTAACTCTCTAATTGCGTTGCGTTTGATTTAAAAATCAGTTTCATCAGTTGATCCTCCACCTTCCACAGAAGCGGCAGTATGGCTCACTGGATTCCCTCAGGGTTATTTATGTAGTCCAGTTCATTAATGCTATTTGTTATCATCCCTCACTCAAAAACACAATATTCCTGTTTTTTCTGCCCAGCTGCTTTGTTGTAACGACTGTTGTGAATGTGTCAGGTCCTGATTCTCGTTCCGTTCCGAGGCGGAGCTCTGCGAGTCGTCCAGATGCTCATCAGCCTGCTGGAGACCAAAGGCAGGAAGGTGGTGGTCAGCAACAAGAAGAGGTTCAAGGAAGAGTTTGGAGAGGAGGCAGATGACAAGCCTCCCAATCTGCAGAGGCCAGACGATTACAGCGCCATCTTCTCGGGCAACGTGGATGATCACTACAGGATCGGTACGGTTTAACAAACAAAAGTCAGCCCACTTTTGGATAACCTCTAAGTCTTTCTGTCTGAGGCCTTGTTGTTGTCCTCTCTCCTCGCCAGGCATCTCCATTGTGAGGAGCAGCATGCGCCTGTACTCCCCCTTTTACTCATCAGACATCATCATCGCGTCTCCGCTGGGCATCCGTACAGTGCTGGGAGCAGAAGGAGAAAGTAAGAGAGACTTTGACTTCCTCTCCTCCATCGAGCTACTGGTGGTGGACCAGGCAGATGTCTTCCTCATGCAGAACTGGGAACACGTCTTGGTGAGAACACACACCTGTTCAACATGAAACATTTCTGCTTGGTGGCATCTGTTCAGCAGTGTTATGTTTTTACTGCTGGGAAGCATGTGGCACCATCTACTGTTTAACCACCATTGTGGAATTTGATAAATCACAACATTTTAAAATGTACCGTTTAGGTAATCACTGCTGGAGCCTTGACAGAGCAATTGAGATTAAAGGGAAACTCAGGTATTTTTAAACCTGGGCCCTATTTTTACAAATTTTGCGGTCGAAATGACTAATACTTACCAAAAGTTTTGGAAATGGTCCAGTAGATCGCCTCTGCTGGCATCCACGAACCGGCTGCAATGGCTGCAACGTAATCCTTGTGGGCAATTGCGCCTGCAACAACCCCAAAATTTGTTTAAAAAATAATATGGCCCAGGTTTAAAAATACTGAAGTTTCCCTTTTAAGGTTTGACTTAGTGTTTCTGAAGGGTGATACTGTTTTTGGACTCTTAAAAGAGTCACATTTTATAACTTACTTGTAATAAAAACCCAGTAACATTTTTTTTTTTACCAAACCAAACCTGTCAAAAGTTGGGACAGTTAAGGTGTGTCTGTATAAGTTGATGTCTTATGAGAAATCACATCGTCCACCCCTCTACAGCATGTGATGAAGCACGTGAACCTGCAGCCGCTGGACTCCCATGGAGTGGACTTCTCCAGGGTGAGGATGTGGAACCTGAACACTTGGGCCAGACACTACCGGCAGACGCTGGTGTTAAGCTCCATCCAGGACCCACAGATCAACAACATCCTCACCAAGCACTGTGCCAACTACCGGGGACAGGTACTGCACTTTATATACTTTACAGTTCACGTTACACCTGCTTCTGGGACTGAACATTTAGTGCAGACTAGTGCAGTTTAGTTTCTACAGGTCAGTTCTCTGTGTGCTTTTTGTCCCAGGTTGCCACTAAGAACATGCCAAAAACAGGATCCATCTGCCAGGTGCTGGTTCAGCTGCCCCACGTGTTTCAGATGTTCTCCTCTGCAAGCTTCATGGACCATGATGCGCGGTAAGGTCTTCCCACAGGTGAACTATGTGATGCCCTCACAGCCAGACAACTTGTCGACTCTATAAGATAGACCAGGAGTTTTCAAATGCTTTGGGGGAAATATCATGTTGCCACTGAGTTATACTGTAGGCTACAACAGCCCTGTTTTTTTTTGCCTATATTTGTAATTTTGTTTATAAGGAGTCTTTTTCCTGATTTCTAAGCAGATTTATGGACCTCTCCCTCTGAACCTCCCCTTCAACTCTCCCATGCCATTCAGTTTACTGTTGAACAATAATGTTCAACTCCTTGATTTGAGCACATCGGTCCAAGTAGTTTAAGATTTTGAGATTACACACCTTCATTCTACTTACTTTTTCCTTTCCCATGATTTTCCTTTCCTGTACTCATTCTTTACATTTATGTCTCTCACTGCATATCTTTAGGTTATACAAACCAGTTGCGCCTATCGTCTAAGTTGTTTCCTTTCTTTATGTGAGTTTCCTTATTTAGAGCTTGACAAATGCTTGGTTGATCCCGACAAAATTGAAAGCTGTTTTATTTCCGCTGTAGGTTTCAGTTCTTTGTAGATAAAGTGCTGCCTCAATACAGGGACTCGGTTATGTCCCATACTCTGATCTACATCCCATCTTACTTCGACTACATCCGGTTGCGCAACTACATGAAGAAAGAGGAGATCAACTTTGCCAGCATCTGCGAGTATTCCAGCAAGTCCGAGGTGTCCCGAGCCAGGCACTTCTTCCACAAAGGGGATAAACAGTTCCTGCTCTTCACTGAACGCTTCCACTTCTACAAGAGGTCAGTTCTTTTTAATGCTCCGCCTGGTAGCCACACACGTGTTGAGTTCTGTGTCTGATTTGAGGGGGATTTTGTCTTTTCACCCAGCGGTTGGAGTGTAGGGTCAGGGTCTTTAGCAGGTAGCAGTAGGGCTTTTCTGCTGAAAGACACTGGTTGTTCAGTGGATCAAACTGGACCTCATCAACCACAAAGCCATCTATGAATAAAATCACTTAATATGATGAGCATTCTGGTGATGTTGCTTCCTGGAAGCGCTCCCACACCATCAATAGTAAAGGGTTTAAAGACAGTAATCTTTATTACCTTTTTAGGAGTTAACATATCACCAATTGCGATAACACGTGAAGGAAACAGATGTGATCCCTTTTACAGAGTTCAAAAGCTAGACCTCTTAAGTTGTGCATTTGTGACGAGTCAAAGGATTCAAGCTCCTTTTCTCTAGTTTATGTCGTGACAGGGTAGTCTGACACTGTAGCGTATCTGCAGGTCCATAAAAGCCTTAGAAGGTATTAAAAAGTCTTAAATATTACTGTATCAGATTGCTGGCTGCTGGGAGACGTTACACACTTACAATTGTTTCGAGAGTGGATTGTGTGCGCAGGAGGCTGTTCAATCTTTTTTGTGTGTAGTTATATCAGCAGTTTATAGCAATACTATAGCAATAAAAACTTTCATACTCTGGCTGCTATGTCCATGTAACAGGTATTAAATTGAATTCTATGTGGTATTAAAATGGTCTTAAAAAGTCTTAAATGTAACTTTGTGAGCCCTGCAGAAACCCTGACTCTTGACTTCCTTTATTTAGGTACACCATCAAAGGGATCCAGAACCTGCTATTTTACGGATTGCCCTCCTTCCCCCACTTCTACAGCGAGGTGTGTAACATGCTGGCAGCGGGGGGTCAGGGGGAGGAGGCCAGCTGGACCTGCACTGCCCTCTACTCCCGCTACGATACCCACAAGCTAGCTGCCATCACTGGAGCCCAGCGGGCCGGACAGATGCTGCACTCCAACAAGACTGTTCACCTCTTTATTACAGGAGGGGAAGATAAAGCCTCCTGATGGAGCTGAACAGATAAAAGAGGGACCACTGCATGAAACCATGGTAGATATCTACTGTACATTATTACAGTAGGATGACCCTGGATTGAGTGTAACAAGAAAGATGTTGAATGCAGGAGTACCTGGTTTGACATTGGAAAAGTGTGCCTCATGAAAAAGCGGATACGAATGCTTTCCATTATATTTGGACAGTGTTACAGTCACTCTTACATGCACCAGGAGAAATATAAAATGGTTTCATATGAATCAATGGTGTGTTGCCTTTGTTTTCTTGTTAAATGTGGGGTAGGCAGTATTTTTTGACCATCATTGGGCAGAAATTCCATAATAACCGTTCAGCATATTGTAATTCAAGTGGTCTGAGAGAAAACCTCTACTTCTGCCCCTCCTCTTGGCTCTGTTTTCAGACTTTAGAAGATCTAGCCTGTGATGGGAGACTTTGGCCAATCACAGGTCATTTCAGAGAGAGGGCGCGTTCGTATTGCAGACAAATGCAGACGCGCGTGCACATCCCTTCAGATGGTGAAAACCTGATTCAGTGGCGGAAAATCCTGCAGCTTGTGATAAATTTCCAACACCTCCTTTGCCTACAGCGGTGTGTAAAACAAAACAACACGTTCTGGCTCCACACAGCGCTTCAGCTTCATTATGTTTGATGCCATGGCGTTCGTATCGACAAGTGGCAAAGAGACATGATGACAAACAGTGGGGAATAACTTTTGATGGGGGACAGTGGTGTGTGTGGTGTACTAGGCTCTTATCCCGCTGCTGGATGGTGTTGCAGCTGCCTCTGAGGCCTGGGGCGCTCTGTGGCCGCGAAGCGCTGGAGGAGCACCTTTGAGAAGACGAGCTGTGGTGAGAGGGACTGGGGTCTTTGAGGCTCACACCATGGAGAGTGAGCCCTACAAGGCATGGAGAGAGAGAGGCAGATGGTTTCGCACAGGTCGCACAGGTTTTGCCTTGATATTTTAGAATTCAAAGTAGTACTTCTAATGCTAATGCAAAACAATCTCACAAAAAATGTTCTGTAAAACATTTTTTATTTAAATATATGAAAATACAAATGAGGTATGTCTGTGAGCAGGTCAGTGAGTATCATAATGTGTGTGGATGTGAAACACACTCACAAATGTCAGTTGGTAGACCAGGGCGGATTTACATTTGCATATACACTCAGTTGTGTGACACACCCACATAATTATTAACTCCCTGAGTTGCTGCAAGAGTGACTTTGGCCGCAGAATTACAGTGCTTTCTCCATTGGTAAAGGTGTCAGCACGGTCTGGAACTGCTGTGATTATGGACGACAAGCCACAGAAGCTCAGTCTGAAGCGGGAAGTGGGGCTGATGGGAGCCGTGTCCCTCATTGGAGGGACGATGATTGGATCTGGGATCTTCATGACCCCTCAGACGGTGCTCTACACCATTGGCAGCCCCGGGGCCAGCTTGGTGGTGTGGGCATGCTGTGGTTTACTGGCGATACTGGCATCTTTTTGCTACGCTGAGCTGGGCACTGTTATAAGAGAATCAGGGGGGGAGTACATCTACATCCTCAGGACTTCAGGTCCAGTCCTCGCCTTCATGTTAATCTTCAGCTCTGTGTTATTTGTGAGACCTGCTGGTATTGCTGGCATCGCGCTGAGTTTTGCTCAGTATGTCGTGGCTCCTTTCTACTCAGACTGCCCCCCGCCAGTGCTGCTGGTGAAGTGCGTGGCTGCAGCTGCAATTATAGCGCTAGCCACTGTGAACTGCCTTAATGTTCGCTTTTCAATGTCAGTTCAAGTGTTTTTTATGGTGGCCAAGGTTATGACCCTGGCAGTCATTATAATAGGAGGCGTGGTGATGCTTATCAGAGGGCACACTGAAAACTTTGAAGACTCCTTCGAGAACACAAATGTGGGCATCAATCCAATTGGTATTGCTTTCTACCAGGGACTGTGGTCCTATGATGGCTGGAACAATCTGAATTATGTGACTGAAGAGTTAAAACGTCCAGAGGTAAGTGAAAGGGTGTATGAGGTTTCATCAATGGAAAGTGTTATTGCACTAGAGGAGTGGTTGAGTAAGACCAATAACCAGTCCATGTCATCCCTGACCCTGACACTCAGACATTGGCTTGACATCACCCTAAAAAAATAAAGTAATAAATATTTCACTTGAGAGAAAATGATTTATGTTTATTGCTGCTGACCCCATTGTTAAAAACGTAACACAACCCAAGCTAGAGTATAGATGATTAAAATCAGTTAATGTTTAAACTTTTATATCCACTACCCACATGACTTTATACAGAATTTCATTTCATTTATTTATTTAAATCTTGAGGAATCATTGAGGGCATGCCCTCATTTTAAATGATGTTGAGAGTACAATTAAAACAGAAAAAATATTCAAAAAATAAATAAATAATGAGCGAACAAACAGACAACAGGACACACTGTAGCGACACTCGCTACTGTGGGCCTGTCAACAGAGAAAACACCACACACTGGATGACGTTCAGGAGCCATTCGGCCCATTTATTTACAACTATGTACAATATCTTTACGTTGCGGTCCTCTGGCCCAGCTTGGCTTCTTTCCGCTCCTTCCCAACCACTCTCCTCAGGGCTGCCACTACTGATATAAGCACACAGATTGATTAATGCCTTGCACCTGTGTTTCCCAGGGCTCCTGAGCCACTCCTCCACTTCTCCCACTCTGCAGCCAAGCTCAAACCACGCCCTACCACCACACACACTTAAAAACAGTTACATTCAAGAGCGGAGTAGTCTGTAATCATGGTTTTAAATTGACCTATAGGTACAATTGTGTTCAGTTTTAATGTGTGTTGTAAAGAGTTCCAAGTGTGTTCACCCTTACAGAATAGACAGTAAAACTGTGAGTTACTCAAATATAATACTGACTCCACTGTGGTTGTAAATCATTATACAGTAATCAAGCAATCTCTTTTCTGGATATGATCACTTGTGTGTTGAATTGGCAGCTCCATTCTGTTATTCATGCACTAACCAAATACTAAAAGCAGTTTTCCCAAATTTTGTGTTTGCACTTGGGACTTCAAACATTAGCCAATCACTTCCATTGTGCCATCTAAAAATCTAACTTTATCAAAACATAAAAAAATAAAAAAAAACTTTGTTTAAATGCTGTCATCATCCCCAATGTGGAACATTCTTTCCTGGCTACATACCAGACTTGAAAACTAACTAGCTGTTGTAGCAGGGAAATTTAGACAAAACATGGTGACTGGCAACCAGCATGCTCGTGACCCACCTTGACAGTCACAAAAGTGTCATCAAGCCAACTGCTATGGCTACACACTAAATAACACACACAAATTACAAACAAGTCTAATCACCCAGTCCATGTTTGTGCCTCCTAAGATCTATACTTACTTGAATAACCTGCTTCTTATTGAACATGGAGCGATTAATAAATAAAAACCTGTTCTGGGTTTTCCTGGTAAAGTTACGGGTTGTCAGTGTGTTGTTGCCTAACCAAGTCATGGGGATTCAATTTATCCACAACAACACTTGCAAAAAGGATGAGTCAGCTTTAAGTGTGGTAGGTACATTGTAGCTAAGGGGTCATTAGAGGCCTACACTAAGGAGCAGTTATCACAAATTGGAGAGCATATTGTGAGTGATTGGCGCAAAACAGTATTTTCCACCAGAGTGACCGTCCTTTGGAGCCTGTTGCCCTCACTGATTCAGCCTGCTGAGACAGCTGCCCCTTGCACTTCTGTGGTTTCTTTGACCTGTTGACCTGGGTTACCATGCATGTCACTAGTGATTTTGTGTCATTAATGATAAAAAGGTCCATGTGAAAATCCTCAGGGTGGTCTAGACTGTTTCACCTTGAGGTCTGTGTTGCCATTCTCCTCTGATACTGACACTGGAGGTTGTGCTCTAGTTCAGATGATGCTTACTGCCTCTCTGCATAACTTAAAATTTGGTGCAAGTATAAATTGTTATTGTAGCGCATCCCTCTCTGTGGGTTTAGGGAGTAGAGGTAACAATGATTGAGAATTTTGTTCTACAAGCAAAGTTGGGGAAATCTCAGCAAAAGATTAAAAAAAAAAAAAAAAAATTGTTTGACTGCAGTCTGCATTGCATGAAAACCTAGTTTTAGTCCTGGTGATCATGTCTTGGCACTTTTTCCTGAATGGATTCTCCCTTTCAAGTCAGATCTGCAGGTCGATATTCTGTTCTGTAATTATACGATTTCTACTCTACTTGGGGTGTGCTATGGGTTGATAGCCATGCTGGGGGGGCAAGTGCAGGAAATTTTATTTATCCTTTATTTTAGCAGGGGGGAACCACTGAGACCGAAATCTCTTTTCCAGGAGGGCCCTGCGGCAGCTCACATTTAAACAATACTTACATACATACACATACAAACATTTCAAAACAGTTACAAGTGGTTACAAATGTTTTTCTTCTCCAGTATTTCAACCACCAGCTCTTTAAGACACCAGAGAAGATATCTCAGCTGTATCTTGCTGAAACACTGAAAGCAGCTTCACCCCATTCAGTCCTATATCTGGGTGTTTTGATGAGCAAAGTCGAAGACAAACAGCCACGCCACACCTTGGTTGAAGCGTGATTTTACCTCCTATTGTGGACATGGCTCTAACATTACCCAACAGTTAGCAGTTAATCTACAGCCAGATCTGTGCATGTCCAGTGTCTACTGTGAATGCCTTTGAGGAAGCAGCAGGTCTCAAACAATGGAGAGTGACAAACAGAGACTCAATCTGAAGAGGGAAGTGGGGATTATAGGAGCTGTGTCATTCATTGCTGGAACCATGATGGGATCTGGGATCTTCATATCCCCCCAGTATGTGCTGTCTACTATCGGCAGCCCTGGGGCCAGCCTTATTATATGGTTGTGCTGTGGGTTGATAGCCATGCTGGGAGGGCTCTGCTATGCTGAACTGGGCACAGTCATACCAGAGTCTGGAGCGGAGTATATCTACATACTGCGGACAGCAGGGAAAGTGGTGGCCTTCATGTGTGTCTTCAGCTTCATCATTGTCATGAGGCCTGCCAGTGCCACAGGAATTGCTCTGAGCTTTGCTGAATACGTCGTGGCCCCCTTTTACAACGACTGCACTCCTCCACAACTGGTGATGAAGTGCGTGGCTGCAGCAGGTATCATGGTGCTGGCCATAGTTAACTGTCTGAGCGTCCGCTTGGCCACCTCCATCCAGGTGGTTTCCATGGTAGTCAAAGTGCTGGCACTGGCAGTAATCGTACTTGGAGGTGCTGTGATGCTTTTCCAGGGACACACTGAGAACTTTGATAACTCCTTTGAGGGAACAAATGCTGGTATCAGCTCCATTGGCATTGCTTTCTATCAGGGCTTGTGGTCCTATGATGGCTGGAACACTTTGAATTTTTTAACTGAAGAGCTGAAACATCCAGAAGTAAGAGTTTCATTGTTTACTGTTCATAAATTATAAAATACAGTTATGCCGTTAGCACATATTAAATTACAAGATTATGTAATCAACTATGCAATCTACTAAGACTAGATCTACAAGATCATACATATTTTTTTGTCATTCATTGTTTATTGATATTGTTGGACAATCAATCACATATTGACCAAAACAAGAAATTCCCATTGACCAGGAACACCCAATCCCCTCCCACACACATCTTTTTTTAAGATCATACATCTTATATCAACCTGTTATCTCAGTGATTATAAGTCACATAAATAAACAAGGTTCGAGAGTAAATTACACAATGAGTGGAAGTGCCAAGGTTAGTGCATGAATAACATAATGGAGCTGCCAATTCAACACACAAGTGATCATATCCAGATAAGAGATTGCTTGATTACTGTATAATGATTTACAACGACAGTGGAGTCTGTATTATATTTGAGTAACTCACAGTTTTACTGTCTATTCTGTAAGGGTGAATAACAACAACAGTATCTTCATCTTATGCTCTCTGAACTACGTGGCCATGGCAGACAAAGAACCTGAAGCCCTGAAAATGAAGCGGGAAATTGGGTTGATTGGCGGTGTAGCACTGGTTTCAGGAACCATGATCGGATCCGGTATATTCATGTCCCCACAGTTTTTACTGGCCTACGTGGGAAGCCCTGGAGCAAGTCTGGTGATCTGGACTCTCTCAGGAGTTGTAGCTATGTTTGCAGCGCTGTCCTATACCGAGCTTGGGACAGTCATTTGTGAATCCGGTGGGGACTTCATCTACATACTGAGGATCTATGGTTCATGTCCGGCTTTCTTTGCAGCAATCACCTTTATCCTGGTTGTGAAGCCATTCAGCATTGCAGCAATGTCAATTAGCATTGCAGAGTATGTTATAGCACCCTTTTACATTGACTGCCATCCTCCTCAGCTGGTAGTGAAGTGTGCTGCAGCTCTGACTATACTGGTTGTTGCCATAGCCAACATCTTGAACGTCCGGCTTGCTATCAGAATCCAAGTGGTCTTCATGGTGGCCAAGGTGCTGACATTGACATTAATCGTAATTGGAGGGATAGTGGAGGTCATACAGAACAGCAGTGTCATTGTGGAAAATCTGAAAGTTGAGAATGCATTTAAAGGCACTCAGTACTCTTTGAGCACTCTAGGAATGGCTTTTTATCAAGGACTCTGGTCTTATGCTGGCTGGTACAACCTGAACTATGTCACAGAGGAGCTGAAAAGACCAGAGGTGAGGCTGTAAGAAGCTGTGTGCCCCTAAGTGAGTAAATAATAGCATTATTATTTTTATTCAACTACAACAGTCGCTGTAGTCAACGGACAGATGATGCCTTGTTAAAGATCATGCAGGACAAATGTCTTGATGCCAAACTGGGAGGATAACAAGGTAGTGGCTATATTGTAAAAACTTAGCTGAACAGTGTTATTTTATAACCTTTTGTTTTTCATAAGCTTTGAATGCTTATTTCAAAACCCATTCACCAATCTTTTCACTGTATGCCACTTCAGAAGTTCAGTTAAAATGCTTAAAAGTATAGACCAGTGATCAAAGTCAGTGCTAAGTTACATAAGAACACTCAAGGTGTGATTCTAACAAAGTAACGTTTTTATTGCTGCAATTGTGATCTTATCTAACTGTAATAACAGTGTCCACCTGTCAGTGTTGCTATCATGTGCATGTGTACAAGTAAGTTATTCTTTATTTATCAAATTCAAATTCATTCTCTGCATCCTAAGTGTTAGGACCAACTCCAGTTCTAAGCCAGTTCCTTGTTCAAGGGCATGTTTAGATGGTGGGGGAAATCAGAGAAGGAATAACAGGAATGGAGTAGGAAAGCCACACAAACTCCACAAAGAAAGGCCCTGGGATTCGAACCTCGGACTTTCTTGCTGTGAGGCAACAGTGCTAACCACTGAGCCAGCCTGCTGTCAAAAATGTGAAAATATAGCAGCAAGCAGCAGTTTAATGCATTAAGCTTATGGAGCAACATGCTGTAGTGTGCTATCTGGTTTTTTGTTTAGATGTGATGACTGTGAACCTTGTTGTGGGAATTTTGAAAAAAAAAAACAAGCGTGATGTAAATCATTTTCACGTGTTCGTGGTAGTTTAAACAAATTACCCAGCTTCAGCTTCATGCTTAAACATTGACATTGTTGGGAGGACAATATTTGTGCTTGTGAAACTATTACTGAAAGGCTTTAAATCACTTTTGTTGTTGCTTTAAAAACTTAATCTCTTATACTACTGATATAATCATTCTTTAGTTTAACTCATATTCCTTCAACTATCGAAAGATAGTTTAATGCTTAGTATCTTGCTCACTAAAGCATTGCCCTCCAAACCCTCACTGATTTTTGAGAGTTTGGAATGCAAATCTTTTTTACACAGGTAGGGTAACTCCAGGAACTATGGTAAAAATAAGTGTATAAAACATTGACTTAATAACTGACAGATCCTAAAAAATTAATTTTGAGCTTAGAATATGGTTGATCCTTTGAATTAATCATTATCATATTCAAGTACACAATGAGTTATTCAGTCCAACAACTTTATTCATTTGCACATCCTTGTGTAACCAAGGTTAATTTCTTCTACGTAAGATACTGAGTGAAGAGTCGATGCACAGGTGATGCATTTTGACCATTTTTCTGCTGTCCAGCTTTATTGGGACATGTTTGTACAAAATTTGGGGCCAAAAACATTTTGTTGGGAAAGCATAACGAACTATGTCGGTGTCAGTACATGTTCTCAACCTGTAAATGTAGTCCGGTGCCATGTTTACAGCACTTCATGCATAGGATTGTGCTTGGAGTATTTAATCATTTCATTCTACTTTGGAGTCCTGGCTCAATCCATTACTCCAGTTTCAATATTACAACTATCCATTGTGCAGGCTTGTACGTACTGACCAGTACATAAAGATGATGCTGCCTTTTTTCTTCCAGGTGAATCTTCCTAGGGCGGTTGTGATAGCCATTTCTCTGGTGACTGGCTTATACCTGCTGGTGAATGTGAGCTACCTGACAGTAATGACGCCTAAAGAGCTCATGTCCTCCAGTGCAGTAGCAGTGACCTGGGGGTAAGACAGCACCTGATGTTGATGTCGCAGATTCATGTAGATAGGTCCAGACTGATAGTTGAACTTGCTGTTTCTGGTGTTAGAATTACTCATTTTTAAAGGGGCATTAAAAGAGTACTCCACCGCATTAGCATTGCACTCATATGACGATGTTGGACTCACGATCATCAGTTTTGTTTTTTAAATTGATGCCGCAGAACCAGAGATATCGTCCTTTTTATTCCACACATTCTTCCTTGTCAAAACCTGGCGCCTACATTACCCACAATACAACCTGACCAGCGACAGTTCGGTTGGAGATTCGAGTATGTTATGCTAGTAGTGGCTAATGTAGCCTCGAGCCACTAGCTTCAAGCAGAGATGAGGAGCGGGCTACAGAGGTCTGGTAACCTCACATCTATCTAACTCCACACGCCCAGATTTTTTTCATTTTCAAACTTGTAGTCTTCAGGCCCAACCGATGCTGGCAGGCAATTTATCAGACTTCACACAGCTCCCTCTGGAGCCACAAAAAGCATCATACAACTTCTTTCACATATGCAGTAGTACTCTCTGACGCATGTAAACAGACTTTGAGGTGTAAAATTGGTGGAGTTCCCCTTTAATCTGATTAGACCTTTTAATTACCTCTGTCATCAACGTGAATTATATACTAGCAGGTGGCTTTTGAAACCTTTTTCCACAGGAATAAGGTGTTAGGAAGCTGGGGCTGGATCATGTCTGTGGCTGCAGCACTGTCTGCTTTTGGTTCACTAAACGGGACGTTCTTCAGTGGAGGCCGTGTGTGCCTTGTTGCTGCCAGGGAAGGACACATGGTGAGAACCTCTCTACCTTATGAATATATGTTAGATTGTTCATTATAAGATGGTTGTCACAGAGTTTCACCAAGACTTGTGTTTGTTTTATAGCCTGATATTCTGGCCATGGCTCACGTCCGCAGACTGACTCCATCTCCAGCCCTGATCTTCACCACCATTGTGTCTCTGGTGGTGCTGATCCCTGGAGACTTCCAGAGTATTGTCAACTTCTTCAGGTGAAAGCTGGGTCTGCTTTGCATATATTTAATGTTGACATTTCTTCTTTATTATTAAAGAATGTACAACCTGTTTGTGTTTGCCTGACATTCCTCTTCATTGCTGTTGTCAGTTTCACTGCCTGGTTTTTCTACGCCATCACCCTGTCTGGACTTCTCTATCTCAAGATTAAGAAGCCGGAGCTCCCCAGGCCATACAGGGTCAGAACACCATCATCATAAACAAACATTTGTCTTTTTTTTAACACAGGATGATAATCAGCTTGTGCTCGTCTCTTCCTCTCTCCACAGGTTCCCATTATACTGCCCATACTGGTCCTCATGGCGGCAATATTCCTTGTGCTGGCACCCATCATAGACGATCCTCAGATTGAATACCTCTATGTGACTTTATTTATCCTCAGTGGAGCGGTAGTTTATGTACCATTTATCCATTACAAGCTCTGCCCAGGACTGTTGAGCAAGTTAACAGTGTTCCTGCAGCTGATCCTCGAGGTTGCCCCGACAGAGAAAAACCTTTAGCAGTGCTTCATTTGCTGACGTTCTTAGTCAACTGTGAAATGAAATATGATTTAGAAGTAAATCTGTATTCAAAACATCAATCTGTTACAAAAAGACAAAATATGACTAATTTTTCTGAAAAAAAATCATCCTAAGTGGCTGAACAGAGTATGTATTTAAACAGTGTAAGATTCCTGTTATTGTGTTAATTTGTTTAATTTTGGTTTACTATAAATGTTCATTTGCAAAAGGTTCCAGATCAAAGATACATAACAATGTATTTTGAACAAATTTTGCAACAAGAAAAAAATAGGGTCGCACAACAATTTGCCAATTTAATGTTAAGTGTTTTCTTGAATAAGACATATTGATATTGGGGGAGCACGAATAGTTAACATTGACAGGGACTCCTTGTGCTGCACACGATATAAATACTGGAGAAATTTCTTGCCGTTCTCCAAACACAGTGATACCGTGGTGCAGCTTCAAGGTGTGTGAAACAAAAAGAACCAAAGAATCAAACTGCAGCATCCTTTGTCATTAAACAGTTACTCTTTTAATGCTGTTACAGTTTTTAAAAAAAACTATGTGATTTCAATAAATTGATGCATCAACAACTGTGCTTCAGAAAGAAAGTGTATGAAAATAAAACAAGGCTCGTCTCTCAACAACTATTGGATGGATTGCAATAAAATTTTGTATACACATTTATTTCACCCTCTGAATAAATTGCTATAATTTTTGTTGATCAATTTAATATAATGCCACCATCAGGTCAAAATTTCAATTTGTCCAATATTTGGGTTTATGACCAAATACCTGCAAAACTAATGAAACTCCCATCAGCCTCAGCTGTACTCTGTGTTTAGTGCTAATTAGCAAATGTTAGCATGCTAACACACAAATCTAAGATGGTAAACATGGTAAACATTATACCTGCTAAACGTCAATGTTAGCATTGTCGCTGTAAGCATGTTCGGGTTGATGTTAGCATTTAGCTCACTGGGCCACAGGATTAATAATAAGACATCTCGATGGAGCTGCTGACCTTCCTGAAACAAATTTGCTTTTATGCTCTTAAATTCAAAATAAACACTAATACAGATTGTGTGAGTTTGAAAAAAAAAAGAAGGTTTATTAAATAATTGTTATCCGCCAAAAGGATAAAACAAGACATGGCCAATTCATAGTGCAACTTTCACATGACAAAAGATTGTTCAACACAAAACAGGAAAGAGCAGGGAAGGGAGAGAGGTGTGTGTGTGTGTGTCATGTACTGCGTATGCATTTGTCTGGTGACACTTTGATGTTTTTTGTTTGTTCGGCTTCACTATTCTGTTACCTAACAAATTGCTTCTTTTCTTATTTTTTTGAAGTCATTTTGCCTCTTTGTTCGATGTTAATGTTACGATGTGGAAATAGCTTGCCCTTCATCACAAGTCCCCAGTTAACCAACACAGTCTGAAAACAAAAAGGTATTTTTTTAGTATAAGTGTAGTTTGTGTGTTCAAGAGTCCTTTTGTCAAACTGCAGTTGAAGAATCACTCGGCTCCAGTTTTCTTCTCTGTGCCATTAGAAGCGTTTGACTGGCTTTCAGATGCGTCTTCACAGCTCTGCCCCCCTGTCCCACTCCCGCCTCCTTGCGATGACTGGTGGTACAGCATGTGAAGCCGCTCTGCGTTCATGTCTGCATTCTCCGCCCCCTCGCAGCACTTTATCCACGACTGAGGAATAGCCTCGATGCCATAGTGGGCCCCGGCGATGGCACCTGCCATGCAGGCTATGGTGTCCGTGTCCCCTCCCAGGGCCAGGCTGTACGCTATTGTCCTCTCCAGGCCGCCGTACTTCTCTGGAAGGCATTCCCGGGGCTGCAGGCAGTGGAGGACGCAGAAGATGGCAGTGGGGACTGAGTGGAGCGCCGCAATGCCGTTACCTGGAAGGAAAGACGGGTAATGTTGAGTGATGAGAAAAGGAGTCAGAAAAACAAACTGGAGTGGAATCTGGCAGATTAGAAGATGAGCTTCTCGAAAGGCAAAAATGTTAAATAAACATAGCTGGGTTAAGTGAGGCTGACCCCCCCTTATTGAAACAATCCATTTGCTCTGTCCAAATAAAACTTAAAGCTAAAAATTTTAATGTAACAAGAGCAGCCAGAAGTAAATAACTAAATAATTTTGCAAATACAAAATGGCAGTTTTCAAGATCCCTAAGGACAAAATGGAATTCCATCCTACTGTTATGTCTTGAAATAATCAGTCGGTTAATCAGTCGACCAACAGAAAATTAATCGGCAACTATTGTAATAATCCAATAATCCAATACTTCTAAGCGCTAATTCCCTTGTTCTAGCCTCTCAAATGTGAATATCTGATGGGGTGCGATAGGCCTTTTTTATTTTCCGACATTATACAGACCAAACGATTAGTCGAGAAAATAATATCCAGATTAATCAGTGATAAAATTGTGTAAAAATAGTAACAATACAAATAGAATACATATATGTTGGAAACAGTTAACGGAGGGACAGAAAAGGATGGATGGATGATGAAAAGCCTTGTAAAAACCAAGATGAAAAGTCAAGATAAGGTCAAAGATAATCAGATACTGACCCAGTTCAGAAATGACCTCCTCTATGCTGACCTTGCTTCTGTCCATCAGGTCTCTAACTCTGTACAGGCGCTCACAGAATGGCTTCTCTGCTTCTTTAAGGCTGGATAGAAACACCATGTTACAGAAAGATTGACACAAAAAAATAACACCCCCAGTACATCCTGAATCTGACATTTTATACCTTTCTTTATATCTTTACAATTTCTTCCATGTTTCCTGACAATGAACCCCAAACATCAGATCACATTTCTGACCTTCTGAGACAGACATCGTTATCCTACTCTTTATTCTTCTGACTTCTTCTTCTTCTTCCGTACGTTTTTCACTCAACTACTACTTCTGCATACTTTCAGCTACAGAAACACTTCAAATATCAAAATGTTCGGCTCTTTGAGGATATTTATGTTTCTATTCGACTTTTCAAACTCCCAATTGCACCAGTTTTACATTTCAGCATCCAGATTTTGAGCAGTGTAGTGCAATACATTTGAGCTTTCAGATATTTCAGGCAAATTCATGTTCAATTTCTGCATTTTCAGCAATGCTTTGCAATTTATTTCAGCTGTCAGCATTCA
This sequence comes from Macquaria australasica, assembly GCA_005408345.1. Classification (NCBI taxonomy): domain Eukaryota; kingdom Metazoa; phylum Chordata; class Actinopteri; order Centrarchiformes; family Percichthyidae; genus Macquaria; species Macquaria australasica. The sequence goes on along the minus strand of SEMN01000379.1, from coordinate 315,384 downwards.
CACACATTTTCTACAGGAAATGCAATTTTCTAGTTCTGATCTGTGCTTTACTCATGTAGTAGCCTACTCACATTCTGGCATCATTGCGTGCTGCCTCGTTGCCCTCCACTTCCTCCATCTCTGTGATTAGCCTGCTGATGAACTGCTGGGGCAGGTCTAGCGCCCCCTGCAGTGAGAGATGCACCGCTAACGCCTGCAGCACTGCCCCGTTGTAACCCAAAGAGCAGGAGTGGGTCAGCATGGCACCCAGGCGGGCAAACTGGAGAGGAAAAAAGGACAAAAATCAACCCAACTCTGCAGCAACAAGTCAGTGCATCTTGCAATGCAACCCTGTGTGTTTAATCATCAGCCATAATTAAGACAAAATACACTGAATGTGAAGTTAAACAGGGTTTAATAAACATTAACATTATTTTGTGCTGTTTTATGCGAAAGGGACGCCTTTGTTACACCTAAACAAACAACTCTTAAGACATCTGTCTGGTTGTTAGCTGACCACCCAAGAACCCTGAAATCTGTTTGAATTCACTGAGCTGGTTCGTCTCAAGCTATATGGCAAAGTGTTTTGCAGAGATTAAGGCTAAAAAGGCTAAAAACAAGACCATTTACTGCCGAGGTGAAGACTCAAGTCACATGACTTGAACTCAAATCTGACTTCCATTACATAATTTAGTTGAGCATCTGACTTGGACTTAGAAAGGTTACTATCAATTTCAACTTGACTTAGGTAATTTTGTGCAATCATATTACAGCGATATTCAATTTACAGGTGTTAGATATTCTGTTTATTTTTGTTTGTTCATGAAGAAAAATGGTACTGAAGTTAGTAAATGTTCCTGACTTGGGCTAGACTTTTTCATTTAGACTCAAGACTTTACTTTGGACTTGTGTGTCAAAAGGCAAGTTAGGACTCTAGCCAAGTTAACTAGGTCACACAACAAATTAAACTTGCAATGGAATTTCCAGTTATTTTCTGAGTCCAATGCCTGTGTTTAGATCTGTTTGAACTTCTAATTATGCAGTGTGAAAACAAATGTAGCTTACTCACTTAAATTACAGTAATTCTTAGTAGTCACAAATAGTAAATAGTAAGTAAAATGTGCAGGTGAAAGAGCAGAAACCAGCACAAACACGATACAGAATTACTGAAGACATGGCAGTTCGTAAAATGTGCCTAGCTTCAACATGCATGTCACCAAGGATGTGGTTTTAGCCCAGAGGATGCCCACTGCTCACCCTTTTAACATCAGCCAGATCCGGGAAAGCCAGCGCGAAGGGGGCCGCCCTCATGGCTCCCCCGTTCCCAAAGGAGCCTCGACCGTTAAACTGGTCCCTGGCCGGCTGGTACACATCGCTGAGCTGAGGGGAGGACAGCTTCTTCAACACCTGGATCACTCCAGAACCATAACCACGACCCGGGGACAAACTGTACTCCTTAGCAAACCTAGAGTGGTGAGACACCTGGGATTTAACGTGTGTGTGTAAGTTCTACCCTGGATTTATTTCAAAAGCCTTTTGGAAAAATGTTTACACCATAATACACACAAACTCTGCAATGGTGCTATTAGTGTCAGCAGTATGCTGTGTATACCTGCGAGCCATGTCCTGCTCATCAAAGCCAGCACGGGTGAGTAGAGACTGGACCACACAGCGTGCCATAGCCGTGTCATCACTGTACTCAAGGATACCTAACACACACACACACACACACACACACAGTAAATAGAAACACTGCATGATGCACGAGATAATCTTTCTTCACATATCAGCATTGTAGCACTGTCTATGAATTAGCTATGAAGTGTTCTATAGCATCAACTGCAGCTGCAATCTTAGTAGTCCTGAAGAAATGACTCAATCCTATCTTTTGCGATATGTCAAGTAAGACGTGTTGTGTGAAGTGCAGCTTGGTTTTCCCACTTTTGAATTGAATACTTTGCGTTTGAGAACACAACTGTGGGTCCTGTTTACCTATTGCTGATGGCCATTTCCCATTATTAGCACGTTTTGTTGTAAATTATAAGAGATTAAATTGATGCGAGTCGTTCAGAATGAATGCATGATTTAAAAAAAACAGTGGGTTGGGGGTTAGCAGAGAGCCACGTATGTCTTCCACTGGTATTTCATTTCCCGCGGACTGCTATGAACTCTCATCCTTTCACTACTAACCACTCCCTTTGGTCTCGTCGTCCAGGCTGCTCAGGTGCTGCAGCACACTCTCCATGGGAACCTCCTCCGCTCCTTCGAACTCTCCGCCGACACAGTCCCCCAGCACAGCCGCGACCAGCGCTGCCCTAAACCGGGACAAAGACGCCTGGCCCCCCGCTGCCACCGCTCTCACCGCCGTCATTGCCATTCATCCGCCGGTGAAGAGACTTCAGCCTACACTGAGAAAACACGCCGCTGGCCCGTTGACCAGACTGTCAGACTGGGAGTGGACACAGCGCTAGACTCGACGACGACGACAACAACAACAACAACAACAAACGTCGACTCGAGTCTTCCTCTCTGCTGCTTCCTGTAAACGTTTTGATGCCTCTTTGACCCCGATGAAGGGTTCGGGCGCACATAGAAATACACTGCCATAGATTGGGCCTTCATTGAAGGACAGGCTGCAGTCTGTTGTGGTCTATCTGCTTCTATACAAGGACATGCGCTACATACCGAAGCGGATGCAATAAATGCGACCCGACTTGATGAAAAAAAGGCCATTGCCTGGTTGTTAAAGTTTCAAATGGGATCTCAGTACATACACGGTACAGTCATACATGTGTTAAGATCGCCCTCTGCTGGACGGGAGCTCTGACCCTGATAGGATCAGATACTGTATGTCTCTAATAGATAAAGGATGTAGAATAGTGAACCTGAGGACAAATTACAGGGCAGTGTCTTCTCTGACATTATTGCGCCTTATGCAGTTTATCTAAATGCACAGAACTAGGTGGTAGCTGGCTGACTGACCAAGAATAAAGGAATGAATGTAACTGCAGGCCTTTTCTAATCCCAGTTAAAAAGATATCCAACAATGTCTCTGACACTTTGCAGGTGGTATTTTACAAAACTTTACATTCAGTCAGAGATATACTGTTTCCTCCTTGAATGGCTACAGACTGTAATGGTGTTTCAGTTGGTAATAGCACAAACAAATCACCTTTGCATTTATTTCCTATGTGTCAGGCTGAGTAAACCACAGTGCAACAGTGCGAATAGCAACGTTAGCATGGTATATTTTTCCGGAAATTACATTTGAAATAACAAGGTATGTGGCCTAGCCTACATTTGAGGACTAGAAAAAAAAATGTCATTAAAGATTTACAACAGCAGACTACGCTTGTACAACACAATTATCAACTATTATCAACTAATAATGTCAGACATCATTAGAAAAGTTGGACACAATCCAGACCGTGCTGTGGGGTCATAAAGACTATACCAGCTTTACGGGTGGAAATGGAGGAAATGCCTTTGGAAATAAGAAGAACGCAGCTGCATCAACATATTGAGCAAACGTAAGGGGACATAACGAGAGTCATGCGGCTCAGAGTAGTATTAAAACCATGTCAAGAGAAGGAAAAAGGACAGACAAAGAGTTTTGGATGGACAATAGAGAATAAGGTCAATGAGATGGGAATAGCTGATAAAATATTAAGCCCCACTGTGCCATTCTCTGTTGTCCCACCATGGACTCTAGAAGAAGTAAGGATCAATTTAAACCTGTTAAAGAAGGAAAAAGGAACAAAATACAGGCGAAAATGAAAATACATTGAAGGAAACCTATATACAGATGCAACTACAACATTGGACAATAGAGTAGTGCACTAACAAGTATTATTAAATACAAACAGTCAGATACTAGGCATGGCTAGTACCTGACATAGCTCAAACAATATTCAGAATTAAGAGTTCAGGAATAGAAATTAAATTAATTTCCTGCACATATTGGAGTGGATGGAAATGAGCTGTCAGATAAATATGCAAAAGGAGCAACAAGAAAAAGAGAAATAAATATGGTTGTAAAATACAGAAAGGAAGGCTGATGTTAAACGTACTAACAAATCAGAAATGAAAAAGAAATGGCAGGAAGAGTGGGATAGAGGAAACAAGGGCTGATACTACTACAGCACTCAAAGGAAAGAAGGAGAAATGAGAGGAAGCAATAGAAATAGAAAGGAGGAGGACATTATATCAAGAATGAGGTTTGTCCACACCGGTGTGAACAGTACTTTAAACATACTGGATAAGCATGCTGGGGTGGGTGTGTACATTGCAGACTACAGGAAACGGTGGAGCATTTATTTTTATACTGTCCTAGATATCAACAAGAGAGACAGACACTCAAAATTACACTCCAAAGGAATCACATGACACTACCTGATTAGGTAGGTATTAGATAGGTGATGTGGTATACAGGGCTGCTTTCAGAGTTTTAGAGAGCACGGGAATTAATAGGAGGATTGAATGCAATAGTAACTGTTCTGATCCACACTCCAACCCAGAAGGTGGCGGTAACGCGCCTAAAAGCTGTTTGCCAACATCAACAAAAGAAGAAGAAGAAGAAGAAGGTGGGCGTTTGGAACGAGCGCGGCGCCTGCAGCCTGATTAAAACATGGCGGACTCGGAGGAATTTAGACTTAAACGACTGAAGGTAAGAAACACACACTTATAGCAACAGTCAGACGGGAAGCTACACTGATAAGCCGATCTAGCTACATAATGTGACATGTAGTTATTGCGGGCTAGTTTCCGGTCGAGATGTGCATTTATTTAGCTAACGTCAGCTAGCTAGCTTTGCAACCCCGTAGCTTGCTGCTATTGATGCTATTGATGCTATTGATGCTATTGATGCTATTGATGCTATTGATGCATGCCGCTACGCCGAGCTCCATCTAACAGCCTGACAATGCGATGGCCAGCACACGAACTCGTTCAGCACAGCACAGCGTGGCGCGGGGCTGCCGGTGAGCCGCGAAAGCCTCCGTCAGTGTTGCAGCTGATTGCTGGTTCCACGAAGCCCCCGCGAACAATACAAAGTGGCGATCTTGTTGAAGTTAAGTGTTGCCATGCGAGTCCCTTAAATGCTGCCTTTACACGAAGACTCCAGCTCATTGTCTTAAACGAGTGTGTGTGTGCGCGCGCGCAGAATTGAGCAGAATTTAAATGGAGTTTGGTGGGACGCCCCCTCCACACAACTGATCAGATATCACGAGGCCTATAGCATTGCTAACATCAAGTCTCGTATTGCTAGACATGAAGAGGTTATATTCAGTGAGGACAGGCTGTCATTTGATGAGCTTGTGAGGCGTGTCGTTCGTCGTGTTAACCCAAACGGTAAGGTATAACTCATTGTAAGAACACAACGGGGCACATTCACCTTCTCCCATCTCATCCAGATGCACTGCCTTCTGACAGTAGACACTGGTGATTGTTGTGCTTGGTACTGTCACTGTTATTGTTCTGTTACTTACCACGTAAAGGTGATGGGGAAGGTTTCAGTGTACAGTAGGGGCACCTGCTGGGCAGATACATTTACAACAGTCAAGTCTATAGTGGATGAAGGCAGAGCTGAAATGTGTGCAGTAGTTGGACCAATACACTTTTTTTTTTGTGGCAGGCATTTTGACATAACGGCAAGAAAAGCACAGGTGTATTTAATAACATGAACTGTGGCTGCCTTCCATTTAGGTGACCCACGTACAGGCCCCTGGTACTGTGCATGCAGTCTCACTGGCATGGCTTTTACATGGAAATGTGTTTTTCCTGCTATGACAAGATAAAGGCCCTTTGAATTTAACTGCAGAGTGCAGCTATTACAAGGTAACCACAGTTACATTGGTACTTCTTTCAGTAATATGAACACGTAATTGATCTGAAAAATAGAGTTGTGATGTTGATGTGTCCTGTGCAGCCCAGGTCAGACTGGTGACGAAGAGTTAAACACTGTTGCATTGTTGTCTGAGGTGATATTAGGTGGAGGTTTGTGGGGCATTTCAATATCTGATGTTTCATTAAGTTAATATGATGACGGAGGTGTTGCAGCAAGCGATATTATAAAGTTGAATGTGCAGAAATGGAGTGGGAATATGATATACAACATGAATATCACTGTCTGAATGGCTCCGTGAACTCTTGAACTTCTTTTTTCTAAGAGAGTAACTGATCATGAAGGTGTACAATTTGGAATCTGGGACCAGCTTCTCAGAGTTTATGGGTAACTTAGGGTGGAACTATTATAGAACCGTAAACTGGATCCTAACTGGGATTATTGTAAATCTGAGTCGAAACACTGTAGTCACAGGTGATCAGGTGTCTTTGTTCCTCAAATTCATTTGAGGAAAGAATTGTGTAAGTTTTGTAAAAATTTGAAGCTTGAGTTGTATGTATATTTATAGTTAGGGTAAAAGTTTCACAGTAATGCACATTTTGTTCCCCTTGACATTATGAGGTTTTAAGCAGTTCTTAATTTTGACAGTCAGGAATAGATGATGAAAGTGCATCATTCCTTGAGTGCTTGAAATTCCTTTTCAACTAACCGTTTTCTCCCCAACAGCACGAGGAGCGCCTGTCCAGAGTGTTTGACGAAGTGATGGGGCTTGGGGATTTTGCTGACTCCTCCAGGGGCTCTGCCACCTCTTCCAAGAGCGGCGGTCAGGACGAGACAAAGCAAGTAGACGAAACTTCAGGACAAGTAGAAGAAGAGGATAGCAGCGGTAGCAGACAAGAAGAAAAGATGGATGAGGGGGTGGGAGAGCCATCCTTTCCTCGCATTTCCTCCCCTCCCTCTGACCGACACTCCTCGTTTACCATGGGAACCAACAAAGGAGGAGGAGGAGGAAGTGGTGGTGCAGCATTTGATGACGCACTGGATGGCCTGCCTTCATATGAGCCAGAAGAAGATGATGAAGACTGGCACTTTGCCCTGCCAATGGGCGCCCTGGAGAATCTTCAGGGTGGTAAGGCAAACACAAAAAGAAGCCAACCAGGAGTGGGGAACAATGTAACTCGAGGCGATCCCTTTGCTTGTCAGCCCAGAGAGGAGGAGGAAGAGGAGGAGGAAGAGGAGGAGCAAGAGAGGGAAGGGAGCAGTGGGTCTGCTAACACCTCCCACTCCTCCCAAGACCACACACCTGACAACAGCCGAGGTAAAGCTGCATACACATGAGTTTAGACAATTTTAAAGGACGAGATTGATCATTAATGTCATACTGCAAGTGTCTATCCACTGTATTGTATCACAGTATCTTCATAGGGTCCTGACACACCAGGACAAATGGTTTTCGGGCTGTCATTAAAGGGACACTCCACCAATTCTACACATCAAGTTCAGTTCATTTGTCACAGAGAGTACTATCCAGCCTGTGGAAACAGTTTTATTCCGTCCTCTGTGGCTCTGGAGGGAGCAATGTCATAGTGATGTCATCAGGGTTATGTAGGCTTGGGTTTGGAGGCTACATGTTTTGGCCAGAAAGCCTATATAACAGACTGGGGGTGTGGAGTTTCAAGGAAATGGGCATTTACCAAGCAGGGAGGGTCTAACAAATGACACTATTGTGATGCATTATAGGAAACGTAGGATCCAGTATTTTAGGGGTTTGACCTATGCTTGAGACTAAAAGTCAGATATCACTGCCTCTGCTGCTTTGATTCTGACCATTCTTTTTCAAATTTGTCTCTTGTAAGTCTGTCAACTTTATGGAAGTGTAATACTAAATGGCTGCAGTGGCCCTTTTTAAGAGACTGGCTAGTCATCACCTGTAGTTTTTGTGCATTGTGGTGGCACCATTGGCTCAGGTTGGGCTTTATCTGCAGCCAAAATCTGGTAGTACGCTGAATCGGCGGTGGAGGCAATTGTTGAAAGAGAGCAGTCTGACATGCTGTTGTGCTTAATGAATCAGTGATTTTACCCATTTAAGGCCGTGTCACACCGCTGCACGGCAACCGCCCTGACAACCGTCTACCAGCAAGAGCATTCCCCAAAAAAGCAGCTGCTGCCGCTACGGTCCAAGGCTGCGATGACAGGCAGGTGCTTCAGGGAACGTCATAGCGTTGGTACAACCCATCCAAAAGTCCACAACACGTGCACTAGCTTGCAAATCAAATCAAAACCACACATTTGCAGTAGTAGTCGCCAAGCTAGCTGTGCAAGATAACTTGACACCGTGTAAATAATTCCCCAAGAAAATAGGCTTCAATTATTACTTCCACAATTTGACATAAAATGTATTGTGATTTTTAAAAATAAAATGTCAGGCCCTGCTAGATTTAACTAATCAAATCAAAATGCATTGAATGTATGTATTCTGGTTGTCCTTATAAGTAGCTAGCACCGTATTGTACAACTCTGGGTATTCAGACACCAGCATTATCAGCTCCTTCATTACCCTTCTATCTGTCTTCTGTCCAAAGCAAGGTGGTTACCACCAGAAGTTCAGCATGGTGAACTTTGGGCAACAGAGCAAAATCTGTGCGTGTTCACATGGGCAGCAACCGCTTCATACCCCTACCGCTGTGAACAAAACCACTTCCCCTCTGCCGCCTTTGGAGGCAGCGAGTTACCACACAGTGGTGTGAAAGCCCCTTTAGTGGGATTTCTCCTTCTCCTTTTATACCAGGCCTCTTTCACAAGGAAATGACCACAGGCTGGTAACTCCAGTGCAAAGCCTTGTTTGTTTAGTTTGTCTGTCTGTTGTATTATATCTTTATTTAACTAGTAGTTTTTGTGGCTTTTAATAAAAGACATTAGGAAACACAGTTCTTTGAGGTCGGCTGGTTGTGTCAGGGTTTGGTGTGAGCTGCCCCAATACACCCTTTTCATGGCAGATATTTTTGACTTGTAATAACATTAACGATGTAATAACATTAACGATGGCTCCATTAAGTGTCCCAGTAAGTCATGTCAGTGAGTGAGCATACACAATACCAGACCCCTGGAACCAGCTCTCCTAAATGGAATGCAGCCATCATTAATGTTATTAATTCCACCTGTGCCTTTTCCTGCTTTAACAAGTCAGAATGTCTGCTGTGAAAAGGGTCTATTTCAGTGCCTCACCTTGGGCTGGATGGTCCATATGCATGGGAATTGGGCAGCTTTCATTTGTCTCAGCAAAGCGTGAGCTGAATATGCTAGGTTGTTTTTCCACAGAAATAAAAGAAAAGCAGTGTAAAATGCTTTAAAAAACAGTTTCAAGTATGCCCTGGAATTGTTTGCAACAATGCGTTAATTGTCCATTATTTCCTGAGTGTGTGTAGTAAATTTGTGGGTGAAGTGTGCACTGTTTTAAATTAACATTTTCTTTTCTACCTTTCTGTCAGATGGAGGTGTCCTGAACCAGACAGAGGAGACAGAAGACAGTCAGCAGGGAGAGGTAGGGATCTGGAAAGATTGTCCAGTAACTGCATTTCAAATAATTTTTGATCCTTCAGCGGGTAATTACGAGTACTCTTTATTATTTCAGAGGTCAGAGGCAGCACCAATGGAGGACAGTAATCCCCAGATGTCTCCTACTATCAATATTAAAGATGAGCCCATTGATGAGGGCTACGACGCTGCTTTACTGCCTCAGAGCTCCATCAGACAGATCAAGGAGGAGCTGGAGCATCAGGAGGTGGGTGTGCTGTTTATGTTCAGTACTAGGTGTAGATTTGTCATTTTTTATATTGAATAATAGGAGAGGATTCAATCAGAAATAATGATATATTTGGACTGAAGCTGTTGAAAACCCATACTGTGTTCTGATTGTTGATAATACAGAAACTAGACACGCTATCTTTAAAGCAATAATTAATCAACCTTTTTTCTTTAACATGAGTTACAGCAGTACTGCCTGGAAGGGTGAGGAAGGCATAATTAATCACTTAAACAAGATCTGATGTATTCTGATTTCAGGAAGAGCTAAGGATCAGCTCTGTCTACTCTGTAGGTGGAGGGAACACCTTTGCATCCCCTACCAGTGAGTTTGTTTATGTATTTGTTCATTGTGACATGTTTTTCTCTTATTTTAATATCAGACCTCACATTTTGTAGTGCTCATATTGTGCCCTAGGGACGAAGCATCCTTTTTGTATTTTGGTGGCATCATTGGTAATATTCTTAATCCAAGCAGTTAGGTTCAATCAACAATATGACTTCATTCATTTCAGTCCAACTGAAATCAGATTTATTGATCCCTTTTTGTTGTCAAAAATAATATAAACATGTTTTTTAAATGTATTGTTAATAGGTTTTTATTATAAAAAGTTAGAAAAAAAGGCCTATCGAAACAAGGTCTCCATCTACGGAGACGGACACTTAACGGTATTCTGTCAAACTTGGGGGCGCCATCATGAAACCAAGGAAGTATAAAATATAAATTTCCTTTCTTTGGATTTCTCTTCTTTTCCTCAAAGGAGAACACAGGACAAGTGATTTACAGAGCAGATACAGTATGTTGCTGTAGCAGACACAAAATGCAATTTAATTTCAGTTGGACTTTAAGTTGAAAAGCAATACAATACAAAATTAGTTTTTTCCTCGACTGGCGTGTACAATCTCAGTGGCTGCAGACTGGTCTGAATAAAAAAAAAAAAGAATGTTTTAACACCCCTACACATCCATATTACAACCACACAGGTTAGGAAAAACGCATTTAAAAATGACAGTGCCACTTGCATGAGTTGGGTAAATGGTTATCAGTAAAGCAAGTTGTAAGCACACAAAACCACTGGTCTGGTCCTTTTAAGCAGTAGACCTTTTAATGTCGGACATTTTGACACATCATACCTGGAAAAACTCAGGCTTAAAACATTGATAAGGACTGCATTCTGTGAAGATGTTCCAGTTCCAGGGCAGTGGTCCTGTGCATGATGGTTCACTCTGGGCACTTCAATGGATCAGAGCCCTTGTTAATGTAATTATATTACATTACAATGCACCTGTGTGTTTTCTGCTATAATGAGTCAAAAAGTCTCAGAAGCATCAGCAGCCAGTGGTTTAAAACTGCACATTTTCTATGTTGGTTTGTTATTACTGAAAGTCATCAGAAATATCTAATTCCTTTTTTCTAATATCTAATTTACTTTTCTCCACTAATCCACTCAAGTGCCAGCAGCAGTCCCAGCACCCCCTCCGGCGGCCATTTTTATCCAAGGTAGAGGCGCTGTCCTACAAGCCATAACTCCCCTCCCTGTCAGACCACCAGCTCCTGTCCCGAGTTCAATACCAGCTCTGGCAACAGTACCCCCATGCCCACCTCAGCCCCCTGTCCCTGGGAGTGTTCGCTGCAGTGGCTGCTCTAAGGTACTGTTATTATTAATGTCAAAAGTTTTAATTGACCCTGTACCTGTTCAGAACCCAATTATGTTCCAAATAAATTTTTTTTTAAAAACATTGTAATGGTGGATTTCTGATCTAAATGCGCTCATAAATCATTAGCAATTTAAAAAAAAAAAAAAAAGATGAAAACTTTGTGTTATTTTTTCTGTCCATTACAGTGGATGGAGAATCTGAACAACAGAAACCACCTAAAAGTAAAAATGACATTAGTCTTAAGAGACCTTTTTCCAACAAAAAAAAGAGTTCATTTTATTTTTCATGAATAATAAAGTGATGCTTTAAAACACATTGCATATACATTTTGTATTATTTCAACAAAATGATTGATTAAAAAAAACAAGGGTTCAGTCCAGAGTGGTTTGTTCAGTTGATTGGCATCAGTCTCCTGAGTGTGAACATAATCAATAGGATGCCTTTATAAGCTGATTGTCTCATTAGAAAATCAAATCCGAACAGTCAAAATCAATCAAAACAGCATTTCCCTATTCATTTCCTTCCGGTGACATTTAAGTCCCCCGACCATTCTGGTACAAGCTATAAATCTTCATATGATACTTTGACATGTGTAAGTAATATAACATCTCATCTTTACTTTAAACACAAACAATGTACTTTAACAATATGATTAATAGATTCAAATGTGCCTTACGCTTCCTCCTTGCCTCAGTCGGCCATGCTTATTGAAAAAGGGGGTGTGGCTCTACTGCAGTCCACTTTAGATGATGTGGGACACTGTGATTGCCTTATAGACATCCAATCAAATAAGTTTGTGAATTTGGGTCATATGACAGTAATCATAGATCTAGACATCCTAGAAAAGTTGTGTCCATTGGAATGGCCGGGGAATCTGAACGGGTTAACAGCACTTATTTTTTATGCATTGTTATCAACGTGTAATGTGTCAGGACGTTGGGGAGTGACTTTTATGTTTCATGGTTCTGTGGATGGTCGTAGGTTCTGCTGAAAGGCCAAACAGCATTCCAAAGAAAAGGTTCGACGCAGCTCTTCTGCTCCACAGTCTGTCTGACGGGCCACCTGCCTCCAGCCAACAAGAACCGATCCTGTTTCCAGTGCAACAGGTACATCTTTGTTTCCACTTGATATCAGAATGAACTTCATATAGGGTTCCATTTAGCTAATGGTTTAATTTAGCTTCCATATGCTGGCAGCTTTTATTAAGGGGCGGCTGTGGTTCAGGAGTGGGTCATCCGCTAATCGCAGAGTTGGCGGTTCGATCCCTGGCTCCTGTCCTTGAGCATGACACTGAACCTCAGGTTGCTCACGAGCTCCACCACCACTGCACACTAACTCGTATCATTTAATTAATATGATCCATGATTTATATTCATAATAACGATCCACAATAATTATGTTATTAATAATGTAATAAGAATATTGATTATTAGTGTTGTCTGCATGACTCGAAAAATAAATGGTTTCATACTGACTTCTTACGTTTTGTCCAGGTGATAAACTTGGTGCCTCTGTTCCCTTGAATGCATAATAAAAATGTCTGTCAATTAGAATTAAATATTTAACTATTCTTCCTCTTCTTTGCCACTTTGTTTGCTCCACCCCCTTGCCTTCCATCATCCTGTATTTTTCAACTGTTGTATTTATTCCTTGTGCTATTCTCTGTGCAGGGAGATTCTTCAGCCCAGGGACATGATCATGATTCCAGGAGAGGACAACAACTACATGCACTTTTGTGGCCAGTTCTGTCTGTCTGTGTTCAGACACAAGAAGAAACACGCTGAGAAGCCTCCTGATAAGTTGGCTGACAAACGAGTGGAGAGGAAGCCCGAGAAGCTGCCTGAGAAAGCAGTGGAGCGGCAGCCTGAAAAACCCTTTTGCAGTGTCTGCAAAGTCTCTAATAGGGTGAGACACAAAATGCTAGCTTTCACAGTAAAGACAGAGTTTGGTAAATATGCCTAATAAGTCAAATCAGTGGTATTGTGTCAAAATCCAAGGCAAGTTCTCTGCGTCTAATTCTCTTTCTTTGTCCTTGTGTTTGACTGTGGTCATCTCTACAGCTGATTGAGCACGAGGTCACCCATCAAGGTCGTCTGCATAGACTCTGTAGTGATGCTTGTTTTGTAACATGGCGCAAGATGCGGCAGTTGGCCATGAACTGCTGTGAAGGCTGCGGGCTTTACTGTAATAGCAGCTTGGGCTCCTGTCAGACGCTCACAATTGAAAGATCTCAGCTCAACTTCTGTGGTCCTACCTGCATTGGCACCTACAAACAGGTATGCGTTTGTGTTAAAAACAAATTTATTTATTCTATTCTATTGTTTTGTTCCTTTTTAAAAATAAGGATGGTTCGATATTTATGAGAGGAGTATGTATGATTAACACTTCGGCTATACTAGCCATTTTTGCATATTTGTGGCTCCAAATGGCAATAAGAAGCACCATAGTACCCAGAAATCATGTCACATCAGAAAATCACAGACAGCACCCTCATGTTTATCAAGCAAATGTACCAAATGTAAACCTCCACAGTACTAATTTTGTTTTTGTGCAGACCTGCAGAAAGACGGTTGAGTGTGCCTACTGTCACAAAATGGCGATAGTGTCCGCCACCATCATGGAACGAGACCAAAAGGGCAGAGTTCAGCTTTACTGTTCGTCAGTTTGTGTGGGACATAGTCGACCCCCCCGGCACGTTCTCACTGGTAGGGCACACCACAGACACACACTGGCATGCCAGGACCAGCTGCTATATGTGGTTTTAAATGCAGAACGAAGTTGGAGGAGGCTTCAGATGTTCTCAGTGACTACAATAATCTTCTTACTGGTTTATGATGAATATACTATATAACTCCAAATGAATGTGGCATGGATGTATTGAACTTAAATATTACAGGTGGCATCTTTATTTATATCACTGCAGCCTATATCGCAACCAACATGTTTCATTATTAATACACATGCTCAAATACTAGCAGTTGGGTTTTTTAATGTTCCCTTTTTCCCTTAGGTGCTGCGTTTCCCTGCTGCCTGTGCAAGGTGTCAGCTGTTCCTCAGTATCATCTGGCCATGGTGGACGGCACCATTCGGAACTTCTGCTCCTATGACTGTGTTTCTGTATACAGGGTAAAGGCTCCAACTTTTTTCTATCTAGCGAATGTTGTTGATGAAGCATCTCTTGGTCTAAATCTTGTCTTCTTGTAGATTTGACATTGCTGTTATTTTCCCTCCACGTCTTACAGAAGTCCGGGCACACCTCTCAGCCAGACCTGATCAATGGAACCTCCTCTCTCAGGGACCCCTCCCTCAGAGACGCCCCCAAACCGGGGCCCTCTGCCGGAGCCAGCTCAGTCCCTCCCATCCCTCAGGACTACCCATCCTCAGTCCCCTACCCAGGCCACCATCCCAGTCATACCTCAGTGCCCCCACTGGTGCCTCCCTACCCAGCCATGTCCTCCCCCTCTATCCCGGGGCAAGCGCAGGCCAGAGCACCTGCTGGTCAGCCCCCGAAACCAGCAGAGGGTGGGCCTAGCGACACCTCCAAGCTGACCTGCCATCAGTGCAGCAAACACTTTGACTTTAAGCCGCTGCTATTCAGTTATCAAGTAAGGAACATATCTGTATATATACAGCTAACTTTTTTATAGCTACCTGCATGTCGAACACTCACCGTAATGATGATAATACTGATGATCATTTTTGCCTGCAGGGTCGTATTTCTATGTTCTGTAGTAGGACGTGCTGCGAGCAGTATAAAACCCAGAAGAACATCCTGGTGCTGTGTGAGTGCTGTAAACAGGAGAAAGTGCTGTTTGACACCATCAGCTACAACCAGCAGGACCTGGCCTTCTGCAGTGAAAGTGAGTTAACATAGAAATGGCTTTTCTCCTTTATCCTCTCCTCTACATTGTTTTAGGTATTGCTGTGGCTCAATGGACAAGAATCGCAGCCTTAAAGTTGCTTATTAAAATTGCAAATGCAGAATATCTGATTAATAGGGCTGGGATGATATGCACATCTCCCTATTCGATACTATCACAATACCTGGGTGCAGATTCTAGTGTCTTGACAAAACTGGCCTCATATTCTGATAAACTGCAGCTCTGGCCATAATATACCATAGCTTTTAAACTGATAATCAACATGGCACACAAATGCCAAAGTGAATTGGTGTCATTGAACTAGTGGGCTGAAATGTATGTTTGTAGTGCTTTAATTTAAATAGTATAATACCCCACCCATCCTGTGTTCCAGGCTGTAAGCTGCTCTTCAAACATGACCTGATGGCTCGTAACAAGGATCACCCCTGGCGCCCCTGCACCTACTGCTCCGGCATAGGCCAGAAGATGCTGCACAGCCACTATGGAGGCAGGATGGAGGAGTTCTGTAGACCTCATTGCATGTCCCAGTACACTGTACTCTACTATGGGGTAAGGAGCTGGATGTCCCACTACACTGTACGTTGTATGCCACTGAACCAAGGGGAGCGCCTCACTGTATGTTCAATGTGGTTATTTTTTAAATTCTCCATCTTCTCTCTCCTCCTCCTCCTCCTCCTCTCCTGTGCAGACGGGTCGATGTGACAGTTGTAGGAAACAGGGCTACATGACTGAGAAGCTGCAGTGTTTGGGCTCAGTCCGTAATTTCTGCAACCTGCCCTGCCTGCTGCAGTACTGCTACCTGCATTTTGAGACGAGCCAACACACTACTGGAACGGCCCCACAAACACCATATGGTAAATTGCGTTCTCACATCACCGTTGATCCATGTTGAGTAAAAAATGTTATCCACATAAATGTTATGGCGATCCTGTATTGAGATTGTTTTATCGCCCATGTTTAGGCATTATTTATTAAGAATTGAACACTTAGAAACTCAGCTAATCTGCTTCATGAGGACTGTGTGGGTGTGGTTTGGTCAGATTTGATAGACAGCACAAAACAACCCATCAACTGCACAGAGGTACATAACATCACCTGCCCAACTTCACAGCAGCAAGGGTGAGAAAACCTGGTTTAAAGGGAGCTCAGGCGGCATAGAGACAGAGTGCAATTAAGTCCCACCCACACTGGAGGGAAAAACAATTCATCTCTCTCCACTGACTTTGTATTGCGTGAAGATGCCGCCTTGTCACTTCGGTCTGCTAACAAACAGACAAATGGCAAAAAGCTGCTGTGTGGTAGGATGCACTACCAACAGGGTAAAGAACCCAGAACTAAGCTGCCGAACCGAAATCGGGTTCTGGAGTGCACCCAGTGAGAAGAGCGCAGAGAAAAATAAAGAAAAGCAGAAATTTCAAATGTTAAATTATGCAAACTGTTCTAACGTTGGTATGTTTCGCTCTTCCTCAGCTCCAGCGCAGCCCCACCACTCCTCAAAGATGAATCCTGTCATAGCCGATGTGGTGTCACTGGCCAATGGCTCTGCCACTCAGCCCAATGTGTCGGCAGATACTGCTCTGACTGGTCAGTTCATACACACAGCCCTGGGTTTGTGTGTTCGAAGAAAACCGAGCAGACCAAATGTTGTTTTCCCGGCTGCTTCCCTCACTTCCTTACAACTTCTCTAGTACTCAACTGTTTCTAGATTGTTTGTATATTGAATTTAATCAACTTATACAGGATCATATAGTTATATTAGGTAATTGTTTATATATATATTTATGATACGCATTTCTCAAAGTGCTGTTTTTATTTCTCTTTTTTGTAGGAACACTTCCGACCTCCAGCGTTGATGGCAAGAACCTAGACCATGTATGTACTCTGAGTGTGTGTGTCTGTTTGTTTCAGGTTAGACCTTACATACAACTGTTGGTCTTGACTCAAAAATGTTAAACTGTTGTGAATGGTACCAAAATCAGTACCCAAAAATCTGATTTGAGATCTGGGAAGAAATAAGACACAGTCCACTACAGAATATTTAAGATTAAAAACTAGATCAGATCGTTAGTTCAGTTGATTTGCACATATATATATATATATAGAAAAAAGACAGTAAGAATTTAAAAAAGTTTGAACATTATGCAGGAGAGGTTAGAAGCCAAAAATGGCCCAAAGATTGCGTAATTCATCAAAATGTCAAGACTAAGCAGTAATACAAAACTGATAGAAATGTATAATTTACATAAAAATGTGTTTAGATGTTGAGATGCATTATAATGAAATCCATGAAGTGTTATAAATAAATCTGTGCTAATTAGTCCTTTTCAGATGTCTTTTGAACAATGATAATTTTATGTTAATGTTTGCTGTTTTTTATTTTATTTAATTTTTTAACGTCCAGGCCAGTACTCAGACGGATGCCATGCGAGTGCCTGTGTCCCGTCGACGTCAGATGAAGAACAAGTCAGTTCTGTGTCGGCCCTTCACTATGGACCAAGAGAGCATGTGCCAGCTGCCCACACCTTCTGCTGCATCAGCAGGTAACTACAAAAAAAACACTTGAACAAGTTTGGGTAGTTCAGCTTTGTCACGCCTCATTCACACAGAACGGCTGCACAGCAGGATTTAGGTGCGCAGGTTTCATCTGGGCTGCGTGCCTTCCAGCAGCTTACTGACAGTAAAATGCACCACAGAGTGTCCAAATACCAGATGGACCTTAAGTGTACTCACTGCACATTGTTCATACAGATATTTGAAGTATTTTAAATCTGTCCTGATAGAGATAATGTTGCCAATTACATACAATTTTCAATTTTTTTCCCCACCATGACTGCTAACATTTTATCAGCTATCTCTGTACACACTCTGATGGTGCTGCATCTTCAGTCCCGCTGTGTGTGTGTGAGTGAGTGAGTCCTCGAGTTTACTAATCAAAGCAAACAGCTGGTGGTGGTGGAGCGTTAGGTGGCGCGACCGGGCTGTTGCTATGTTTTTAGTATTTTCCTATGACACAAATCACAAGAGCCAATTAGAATTAAAAAGTGGGATTGTCACCAAAGCAAAAACAACCGGAGTATAATATTGAGCTTGCTCTATACTGGGCTAATATTGATCTTCTATTAAGGATAAAATATCAGACTTTTCTGTCACAACTAATGGTGCTAAATTTAGTTGCAAACTTTTTTTTTTTTTTTTTTGCTATTTCATTCCAGAAGTATGAGTTATCAGTCAATACTAATACCCGCAGCATTAACAATAATAATGTAAAACCTAGTTTTAGTAGCACTGATAGAAGTAGCTGCTCTCCTACACACAATCTAATTCATTCATACATTTTTTTAAATTTATTTTTTGGTTCATTCAATTATTCGTTGTTCACAACTAGCTGTTTCAATAATTGCACCAGCTCTGCTAGATAGCTCCTCGCAACCTGGCCAGGCATCTGCTGAAGCATCCACTGCGTTTCCTGCGGCGTCGCCGAAACCTCAGGGACAAACTCCGGCGTGTAATGGCGTGCCAGCGCGCCTAACGGGCCGCCATTTCCTGGGCAAGAGGGAGAGCGACTCTGACTGCAAGGTCTGCTCAAAACACAAGAGGAAGAGGGTGGAGGAAGAAGAGCAGGAGAAGAAGAAGCAGAAGATGGAGGAGGCGCATGAAGAGCCAGAGAGGGGAACAGAAGAAGAGGCGGAGGAGGCAAAGGGAGTAAACTTGCATGATGGGCAGAGAAAAGAGGAGGAGATGAAGGATTGTGAGCAGAGTGGGACATTGAGGAGGCAGACGTCGTATTACTGTAAGACATGTTCAGGAGAGCCCAGCCTCTGTCCTGTGCCCTGTTTTGAACTCTACCACACCAGACTGATCTACAAAACTGCTCCTGAACTGGAAACCCAAGGTGAGCCTTCTGAATAACACAAAACATTTCATTCAGTTATACTCTAAATATATAATAACACCATTAAATACTAAAGTTATTGTTTGTACCACAGCTGTATCCACTATCAAGGATTCCTATTTTGTGTCTGAAGATCTGTTGACATTGCTGTGCTTTTTCCAAGTAAATTGAACTGACTTCTTAAGAGAGTTGAGTGTGTCACCCGAGTTTTTCTCTCCACAGCCTCCTGATCTGCTGACATGAGAAGTTGTCTTCTACCGTGACCCCGGACAAAGATTAAACAACTGCTGGTGTTCATACCTACACTACTTTAGTGACCTTAACGTCCCTTTTTTTTTAATTGTTTGTCTGTTTAAGTTAAACCCAAAAGGCAGGAATACCTATTAGTTTACAGCAGTTACATGGATGTGTATTTGCAAACCGGAGCACTGAAATGATGCACCTAAAGGGGCACTTGTGTATTTTTTTATAACGAACAAAAATGGCAGTATTTATGATCCATTCTGCAGAACAGATTCTCGTGGCTGTCTGTATCCTCATCCCATAAATGGTATTTATTTTGTGTGTGTGTGTGTGTGTGGGGGGGGGGGGGGGCTGTTGTAAGTGGTCTGTAAGGCCGCATTCGGACCAAATCAGGCGTTGCTGTGATTAGCGCAGGGTTGTGCAGCGGTGTGGGAGTGTCACTACATGGCCATGCTGATTGTAGCACAAGTAGTAATACTAACCAGCAATCCCAACTTGAAGAGCGATACAACGCCAAGCGACTGCACGGTGATTAACGTCTTTGTACTCCCTCGTGGCAGGGTTGAACAGCTCTGGAAAGGTCATTACGGTGGTGATCGATCAGTCTCTCTTCCATCTTCACAGTTGCTCGGTAAACAGCCGAATGCTACATGCTAAACCAGGTTGTTCTTCACCTGGGCGTCTTCCGGTCTGATCGTCGGTGTGACTGGCCGCTGCAGCGTGACGTCGACTGCGTTTCTCCAAAAGTTGATAACTTTTTTGGCGTCCCCTGCAGTCCCCACCTCCGTAGCCTCAATGCACTACCCACGTTCAAATGAATGGGAGGACTGGCATTTTTGCTGCAGCGCCTGATTTGGTCTGAATGCAGCCTAACTCATAGGCTAACAGTCTAGACAAGGTTGGGATACTTCCTTAAGTGCTTCACTGACCTACAAGCAGTACTGTAACAAGTTTTACCTCATTCATGAATCTGTGTCATGTCATTAAAGCTGATCCCAACCACGGCACGTTTGTCAAGTGTCTTAAAGCTTTTGAATTGAACGTTTCATTCACTTGTTCACTTGCTTTGTGTATGTTGTGTAAATGGACTGTGCTGCCACTTTATTTCTGGTGGGTTCTTGCACTTAACAACACACCCAGGTATGTTTTTATTACCCCCACCTGTACCATGATGTGATACCACTTCGTCACAAGCTGAAAAGTCCTTCACTATTTCACTAGCAGTAACGCCTGTCATACAGTATGTAACCTGATCCTTACATGTATTAAGGTCACTTGTGCCTACCTGCCTGCCCAGATGCAGCCCATGGAGAAACTTAAGTCACAGTTAGTTGTTTCTTATGAAGGGGACACCACATTGTTTAGGACTACTCCAGACCAGTTTCTGATATGAAATTAGCTCCTAAACGTATGCCGTCATACAAGAGGGCAAACCCATTCATGCTAAAATCTAACGGAACGTGCTTAACAAGGAAATGCAGGTTCATGGAGCTGGATCCAGGCAACTGTGCTGCTAAATGTGCGTCGTCTTTGAATGGAATACTTGAGTACTGAATTAGTATAAAGTCATTTTTTGTGTTATTGGAATTCTTTGTAAAACAGTGGCTCATTTCTACAGGGTTTCCATCCCAGTGTAGATAAACTATGTAACTTCTGTTTAGATAGGGCACCATACTGGATTTAATTCTCCCATAAAATAAACAGGGTTCGTACAGAGTCTTGAAAGTTTGGAAAATTTTCACCGTTACATCTTCAAGGTTAGGAATACACTTGAATTCGAGTATACTTGAAAATGCTTGATTTTCAACATAATCTGGTGTTTCATCATGGAAACCAAAAATCTTTTAATATTTCAAATGAAACGATCCCGTCACCATATTCGTTTGTTGTCTCTTGTCATTTATAGTAACAATTTAGATGTGATGATAAAGGCTTCCAGAGTCTGGAATTTTTTGGTTTAGGTACCTTGTGCTTGAATTTATTTTACTCTTAAAAAGCTGTACGAGCCCTGAATAAATGGCAAGAGTGGTCCAGTTCTGGTAGGAATTACCGAGAGAAAGGCAGTCACACCCAATGGAGGCTCTTACGCTCTCTGACACTAGGAGATGTAAATGGTGTAATGTTCTCAGTAAACTGTTAAAAATTAAGTTCTCTGCCAGTCGCTCTTCGCCTGGTGCCCCACCTGTAACTTGAGATGCACCTATCAGGTACACGTGAGGCAAAATCTGCAATCACTTGAATTTTTTGTAAGCCCCTAAGTGAAGAAAACCACATTCACTTGGACATTCAGTTGACTTATTTGTACCGTTAACGCTACATTTTAATGTTTATTGTGAATGTGTGACGTATAAAGGTTTAAGGTTAAATCCCTCGCTGTACCTAACTACTGATGCAGTCATGTGAACCAAGGTTGACTTGAATTCATCCATCTGCTGTCAGAGCATTTGAGTTGAACATGAGTTGATTCCACGCCTGTGTTACTTCCCTGCTGTTTACTTTTTTGCAACCTACTGTGTTGTGTTTGTCACTTCTCCACTGTAACTGCAAGGTTTTTATGTTTTCCTCTCATGTTGCATTACTGCTTTTTGTTTGTTTTAACACCTGAAAATGATGTTAAATGCAAAAAAATGTCAATAAATTTAATTTGAGAGTACAATTTAGTTTGTGCATGTGTTATTTCTCAGATTTTACCCGTTGTATCCCACACACAAATGGCCTCCCTCCGTCTGATGATAAATGAGTTCAGAATAAAGGGCAATGTCATTTAAAATCAACATAGAATCTACACACGTCTCAGTACCATGTGATTGTAAAAAAAAAAAAAAAAAAAGTTCATAATGACTGAATGTAAAACTGCTGACACGCACCCACACATCAGTCTAAACCAAAGTATTCGTTTTTTTATTTACACGAAATTAAAAAAAACATACAATATATAATTTGCAAGGGAATGTGAAGAATTGCCTAAAAGATCCTCCAGGGGCTTGAAAAGTGGCATTCTCCAGGCAGAATATTACAGGAAATAATTACAGCAATGAAGGATACACAATTTATATGTATCAATAATTTTAGACCGTAAAAAAAGACATAGTTTAGCATAGTACTTGACAACAATGCATCCCATAAACACCCATCTAAAAAAGTATTATTTAGTAACTCGCGCCTATGAAACCATTCGTTCCAGTTTAAGGTGTTTCCTGTAGTAAGCTGCAAAAGTTGTCTCCATAGTGATCAGGCTGTATCCAAGACACAAAGTCCACAAGACCAAAACGAAGTCCCAAGAAAACAGGACCCATGAGGCAGAGATGCAGGACGGTGGGGTGTGTCACAATTAGAGGAGAGAAAACACACAGGAAACACACAGCCCTGTCTCCAAGCAGACACAGAGTCACTGGCAGACAGACCAGGGAGCAGGTCAAGCCTCATTTTTACACATAAGTGCCTGAAATGAATAATGAGATTCAATACATACATAACAATTAAATAATTATAGATAAAATTGATTTAAAATATTTATTAGCAAGGGGGAATTTATTCTACAGGTGTCTAAAGTAAGAGGCGGGAGCCCTCATGACAGTTTCCAGTTAAGCACAATACCAGTGTGAACTTTGAAGGATCAATAATGACCAGAAGCTTTATTCAGTGGAGGACTGAAGTGCTGTGTCAGAAGTAAGTCATAGATACTGGAATCTGTAGGTATGTCAAAAGACAGCTCAGGGGTCTATGGGAAAATGTTTTCTAAATTTTGAGAATTACAGATTGACATTACCACGCACATGAGATGGAGTTTATCAGTGTTCTCAATCATGGTCTCATATTTAGGGTGATTTTTGATGTGAATCAAAATAACTTTTACAGCATGGTGACGATGTTAAATGTGTAGATCTTTTTAAAAACTTGTTTTGTTAGGACCTTTCAGTAGGAAGAAGGAAGATGCACTAAACCATCCTCAACACGAATGTATTTCTGAATCATTTTATGAAAATAATAGTTTCCTTTCCCTCAAAAGTGATAGTTTAAAGTCCCCCTCCACTCAAGAATCTGTTTGTCTTCTTGTTCCTCCAGTTGAATGTCTGAGCTTCACTGTACAGAATGATGTCTGTGCAGAGTTTGACACTAGAAGGATGTTTTCACGTTCATCTGCTGAAAGTGGAAAGTTTCTAAATCTGATTTTCAGGGGCGGGGCTACGAGCAGGATTTGTGACATCACAAATAGTTTGGAAGCAGCCAATCCTGGTCCAATATTCAACTTGCAAAAGTGTGATGTGGAGACGTGAAGCCTCCAGCGCACATACACCGAGAATGGACTTTACAGTGAAGCAGGAAACAGCTGTCGTATATTTATAGATTCTGGATTTTTAATGAAGGAGAAGGAGTATATATCATTTCCAAGATTTAAACAAGATACAAACTTTTTTTGTGAAAAGAACATATCAGATACTAATTATTATTCAAAGTAAATCAATTTATATACATGTTAAAACATGTCTGGAGGGGGTCTTTAAGTATGACCCAGGCATCATTTCTGTATTCTAGAAAAATGCAGCTGTGGCTCTAAATAGTAGTATATTATATTTTATAGCAGTAGATTTTACTGCAATAAAAGCAGTATATTTTATTGTACCATTTCCTTCTTTAGTTTCTTTCAAGTTCAGTTCTTTTGTTTTCACTTTGATTTTTGTGATTATCTTTCTGTCTTACTGTATCTATTTCCTGTTTATTTATCTTTTTGCCCATCTCTCTCTCTCTCTCTCTCCTCCCTCCATCTCTGCCCTCAGTTGGCTCCTCAGCAGGAGAGGAGAAGGTGAAGGTGTTAATGGTGCCAGTCCCAGTACCGGTCTTCATCCCAGTGCCCATGAACATGTACTCCCAGCACACACCTGTTCCAATGCCTATGCTCCTGCCTGTACGTCCCATTACATTTGAAATTCTATGAATTCAGAATGATTAATGTACTTTGTATTGAGTATTTGCTGCAGCAAATCAAATGTTAACTCTTTTCTCCTATTTTATTTTTTACAGGTTCCAGTACCCATGGTAGTACCACCACAGCACAAAGACATGAAAGATGCAGCAGTCCAATCAGAGCCTTTGGCTGTGAAGGAAGAAAAACAGAAAGATGAGCCTGTGTCCAGTGCAGGTGAGGGCTTTTTGTCCTGATATTTAAGTCATATAAAGCTTTAGATATTTTTGCTACATTAATCAACCCAAGTACCCACATTTCAAAAGCTTAATGACCCAAATTTCACCTCATCTATGTTTATTTTTGTGTCTGCTACAGAGCAGAGCAGCTCTGACGGTGGAGACATGAAGTCAGAGGTGGTCACTCCCGTAGTCCGTGAAGATGAGGAGACTCAAAAAGCAGCACAAGCCGAACTGCCACTTCCTGTAAGTTCAGAGAGCAGCACAGAGTCAACTGCTCCCCAACTTAATCCCCAGCCAGAGGAGAGCACGACGACAAGCGACCCACCTACCACCAGCGCGGAGCATCAACCCCCCTCCTCTCCAGTGATGGACTTGGAGGCTGACTTCCCATCTGGTGAGACATCCTATCATTTAGATTATATGACTAAACACCAAAATGAATCTGTAAAAAAAAAAAACTGGATGACATGTAGTTGCTACAACTTGAAATATTTTTTTGTAGATTTGTCGGATCAGAAGCCGTCTGCTCCACGGCGAGGGGTGAAGAGACCCAGAGAGGGTTTCTCTGGCCGGAAACGGGTATGACTCCCCTGATAGATCAGCAGTGTTTGGGTAAACTCAGATTCATCTTATCAGCCTCTGATTTAAAACCTTTTACTTTACTGACTTTAGTTTGTGGGCAGACAAGGTTTCTTGCTGGCTGATTCTCCAGCTGACACTCGCAGTGATATGGTGCTGTAGGAATCTGTGATTGCTGACAGTGGAACTTACTGTTCCAGAAAGCTTTTTAACAGAGTACCTCCCTGTCCTTGGGTGTCATGACATTCTTGAATATTACATGTATTTATAGAACCACGTTTTCAAATACACCCAATTTTGGCCTAAAAGTGCTTTATCTGCTCCCAGAAAGTCAGCCTTTCAGCCTTGTTAACCATTTCCCACACTACCCAGAATTCATCGCATTTCTGTCCATCCAGGGTCGAAGGCGAACTGGTCCATTGGAACGCAGTCCAGTGGCAACTCCAGCCGCCTCCAAACTGAACCACCTGTATGGGGTTAAAGCCTGGAAGAGCTGGGTCCAACAACGAAACAAACAACTGAGAGGATGTGAGCCTCAGTTCTCTTTACTATTCCAGTTTTATGTCTCTTCCTCTGATCCATCAATTGGTTCAGCTGTAACCGATTTTATTTTATACTAGTTGTATTTTATGGTCTCTCCCCTGTAGCAAATCCAGTGGATATCAAAGAAGATGTCCTTCAGTGTGACTCTGCTGAGCTGAGCTTTGCTCTGTCTCGCTTCATCAGAGAAGTGAGACGGCCTAATGGAGAGACCTACAGCCCAGACAGCATCTTCTACCTCTGTCTGGGGATACAGCAGGTGCACACACATCCACACACACGCACACATTGTGTCACTGGTTTCCATCTTGATTCTTTTAGTGTGTTGCTTATTGAGTCCTTCTTTTCTGTCTCCTCTCTTTGGACAGCATCTGTTCATGAAGGGCCGCATAGAGAACATCTTCACTGACGAGCTGTACAGTCAGTTTGCCACCGACATCACTGGGATGCTGCGACTCTGGAAACCTAAACTACTACCTAATGGTATGATCATTGACATAAAGTCATAGTCCTTTTTCTGTAGTAGCCATTCAATGTATGTACATGAAGTATTTACCTCTCTATATTCAAGTTTTTATTGGTTGTGGCGGAGTCTGCCATTCCCGTGCTAAATTCAGATTACTTTGTAAGTTGATAATATTTCAATGTTGTGTTTACAGATTGTTTTGCCCCCAAGTGGCCAAAAAACCAATAAATGCTGCTTTAATTCGACAGGGTGTCTCAAACTGAGGTTATCATTTTAAAAATGTATTTAAAACTTTTTTATGCCAGGCTGACCCCTATCAACTTGAATTTAATAATACTGAAACTCTTTTAATTTTGTAGTTAAGGTATGGTTTTAAGATATTTAACTACCAGTATTCATTAACATCAAATCCAGTTCTCTTAATACATCCATCATTCATTCATTCAGTCATAGCCAGGTTGAAACCTATCACAGCGGGGCAAAAGGCATGGAAGCACCCTGAACAGGTTGCCAGTTAACACCCAAGCGCTAAGAGTCTCTGATTCACTCAGTTCTTCCCTCCTCAAGGTGGCGTTGTTTCCTCCCGTGTTGTGGAGTCCTTCCTGTGGGAGTGTAAGCAGCTGGGCGCCTACTCCCCCATAGTGCTGCTCAACACGCTGCTCTTCTTCTGCACCAAGAACTTCCGCTTCACCACGCTGGAGCAGCACCAAAGCCTCTCCTTTGCCAACTTCACCCGACGCTCCAAACCCTGCAGCCGAGCCAGCAAAGTCCACTTCCTCCGATACCAGAGGAGCAGCAGTGCCACACCCCGCCGAGAGGACACAGGTGGGTGGTGTCAAAATAATACACCTATATCTTTTTAAATTAAAGTAGTAATAATAAAGTCGTTTGTTTATGCAGTAGCTTAAGCAATTTTCAAACTGACCCTATTTAGCACAAAAATATCAGGTATCAACTACTTCAATCCAAAACCCTTATAAACTACTATTACATTTTGTTATATATCGGTTTCACCCTATTTCTAAACATCAAAACCAGATTTATAAATGGACTCCCTGTCCCAAAAAGCGTAGTGTGTTTGGAAATAGCGACTAGCTGAGTTTTGGTACTTATTTCTGTTTTTAGAGCGATCGAGAAAAAGGCAGGCAGAGGAAGAGGGAGACCTGAAGATGCTGGAAAATGTCACCAACCCTCTGCACTGTCCTGTCAGACTCTACGAGTTCTACCTCTCTAGATGGTGAGACACACACACACACACAGACACACAGGCAAACGACAGCACTTACAGTCACATATATGAAATATACTTTGTGCAACTAATAAAACTGAACAATCAAACACTTAGTCCTCTTTGCCCACTTACCTTTGCCCGCTCTCTAACAGCCCAGAGTCAGTGAAGAAGACAGCTGACGTGTTTTACCTCCAGCCTGAGCAGAATGTGCACACACACAGGTCAGAGTCGGTCCTCTAACATTAAAGAAAATCAGATTTGTCTCTCTTGAATGTGTCACTTATTACCTTACTGACATGTTGTAGATCCATTCAATTTGCCCAAATAAAATGTTTTTTAGGTTACTGACAGGAATGCAGACTTTATGGAAGTTAAAACTTTACCTTCTGTGCTATTTGTGGACAAGAACATGCAAAGGTGTCTCTTTCTGTTTCCAATTTTTCATTTCTGACTTCAACAGTCCCCACTGGTACACTTCTGAACCATTAGAGGGCACCACTCTACAGAGCATGCTCACACGCATCTTGGCCGTCAGAGAGGTTCACCAGGAGGTTCAACATCAGGCCTCAGCCAGCGCTGACGACAACAGTTTACAGTGATAACGGAGCTCTGCTTATTCACGTCCCGCTTATGATCTCCTCCACAACAGAAACCTTCTCTGATGGTGAAACGTTCACAGTGAACGTACACCCATCAGTCACCAAACTGAGGCTGGAGACAGAACAAAGAGAGACACAACGAAAGGACACTTTGTCACAAAGAGAGACACTTTTAAAGACCTTGTGTGGGATACTTGTATTTCGTTACCTCAGTGGCCATCCGCTCATGAGTTTACAAACATCTGATACTCTAAAATATGAAAAAGGGAGTGTTAAAGTGTACGTTGTTAACACAGTCCTCTTTTCTCATCGGTGTCACACCAGAGTGATTTTGATGCCCGTCATTTATCACATGTGGCAGGTTTATTTTCTACGGTCCATGCCTAGCCTGTCAGATGGACGTTTTATTTCACATGCAGACTTCTGCAATATTAGACTGGTGTGAGCAGCAAATTGCATGTGAGAACAGTCAGTGCTGCAGATGTAGATGATGAGAGTTTACATCCACCAGGCACCGTCAGATCTGTTTGTTAAGGGGTTTAACTGTGCTGTTTTGTCATTGTTGCCCTTCTTTGCCATCAGCACATTGTAATATGGAGAGTATTTACTTGTACAGTATGAGGTTTAAAGGCTGATACTGGTGTTTAAGGATTGAAACTTTAAGACATCTTGTGCTTTTAAACTTCGCCAAAACCTAAACCAACAACATTTTTAGCAGGTTAATTGGACGGTGTATTCATGCGTAGCTGCACAAAACGTGGTAAAAAATGTCATTCAATTCAAGTGAAGCACCTCCCACAGACATGTAGTATAGTTAAAAACATAAAATGAAATAAACATTAAATATGTAGTTTAACAATCTGCATCATAGTCATCACATTGGAGGTGGATGACATTGACTGGTTGACATTGGGCATTTAATTAAAAGCCAATATCTGATTTAATGTGTTGTTAAACCAGTATACTGTACATCAGTGTAACTCTTGGTGTAATAATAGGGGAGACTCACAGTGCCTGTCATCTTTTGTTGTTTTATTATTATCTAGTTATCTGATATTTTGTTGTTCCCCTTTTATATTCATCCTGTGTGGCCTTATACGTCCTCCCCAACCACGTTCCCTTCTCCCTCCCTCTTTAACCTTCTATGTCCATGGGGATTCCCTCATATACCTTCACTTATTCCCTCTGGAGGTAAAGTGGAAGAGTAGCTCATTACCCTAGAGCTGCAACGATTAGTCGATTAATCGATTAGAAAATTAATTGCCAACTATTTTGATAATTGATTAATCGTTTTAGTCATTTGTCAAGCAAAAATGTCAAACAGTTGGTGCTTCCAGCTTCTTAAATGTGATGATTTTCTGCTTTTCTTTGTCATTTATGACAGTAAATGAAGAATCTTTGGGTTTTGGACTGTTAGCTGGACAAAAGAAGCAATTTGAAGACGTCACTTTTGGCTCTGGGAAACTGATGGGTGTTTTTCAGACTAAACGATTAATCAATTAATTGTGAAAATAATTGGCACATTAATTGATAATGAAAATAACTGTTAGTTGCAGCACTACCCACACAGACCCACAGCCCTTCATTTACAGACCACCTTGATTTGAGGAAAAATGGAATTGGGAGAATTTGGATGAGCAGCAGACGTACTAGCACAATACTTTTCCTAACCCTAACCCTTGAGGTTTCCTGTATTATAGCTAATGGTGTGTATGGTTTATGGTATAATATGTTTTTTGTTGGCCATACATACAATAAAAACAAGTATTACGATGGTGTGCCTAAGCTACTTACCACTGTGTCAGCAGTGGTAATCAATTTTGTTTCTATTCATTCCTGTTATCTGTAATAGACCTTCGATTAAGAACTTCTTTCTAAATTGACATATAGATAGTCCTGGTGGCTCAAAACAGACTAAATATAGAAAACATGGCTGAAGCTGAACCACAGCACATCGCTTGTCAGAGAGGTGTTAAACTTACCCAAACATGTCTGGACATACTGCACAGAACAGTAATGCCTACACAGCTTATAATGTCCTGTTTACCAGTGACTGCCATTTTATAGAATTTTGGATCATAATTTGGATTTTTTTTAAATTAAATATCTACTGCACACATTGCTAAGTTGAGATTTAATGAAAATATTACCATTTTCAGTCAGGGAGCTGGTGCATTATTCACCACACTGTAGGAATGTGTTCATTGCTACTTGCATCTGTTTTGTTGTTTCAGCCCAGCTCTTCTATTTTGTCCTGGAGGCCAACGTGCCTTTTTGCCTCATGCTCATGTTTGCTATAAAATCTCGGTTACAGTGTAAGTGAGTTATACACACCACCTATCAGACCAGCCCAAATCTGAAGGTGATAGCTCTCTCCAGCGCTCACAGTGTGGACTGATGGTAACCCATTAGCATTCTCCAAACAAAGAGTTGGTGAACTTCTTTAAACAACATACTGTAACACACTGTCACCACCGCTGGTGCAAAGAAAATATTACTGCCTGAATATTATCATTGCTATTGCCAATATGATCACACCCATTTGAAGATGGTTGAGAAAGAAAAGGCCCAAAGTCAGTCAGATGTTTTACTGTCATGCACAAAATGCTGTATTGCCATTAAGTATTAAAAAGTCATCTCATTCATTTCTTTCCTTGATTGCAAGGCAGAGCATTTAGAACGACAGCATGGTCGAAATGAAATGTAATGGTGAGAGTTTGTGCAGTTTTAAAACATGGATTCATAAAATGTTTGAAGTTCTTTGTATGTGTGTTTGTGTTTAAGATCAGTTTATCTAGAGAGTGATTCTCTCACAGACTAAAGCCAAACTAAAGCCTTAGTTTTATTTTGGTAGTAGTTGATATCAGAATTGTAATTAATAAGGGAATATCAGGGGTAGGGGAAACCAGGCCATTACTAATAGATTCTATTCTCTTTAATATGTTTTGGATTCAAAGTTGAGCTAAACAGTTTATCCCGGAAAGAGCAGTTGTCAAAACAATCTCAGCTCAAGGTCCACTTACTCGCTTGATCTGGAGCTTTCAAATAGAAGAAAATTCTGTATAGAAACTACACAAACACATTCACATTGAAACAAACACAAAACAGTTTTTTAATTACAGGTTGTTTTTTTTATAAAAATGTAAATGTGAGGAGGAGAGTCTGAGTCTTTATTGAATGCATAAACTAATCGAAATAGATATGGAAGAAAAGAACAGTATTACAGCCATTGAAGGATTCCACAGATAAAGATGTTTCAGTACAAAATTAAACAAATAATCACTGAAATTGCTGCAATAATTTAGATATGAATAAAAAGGAAAATAAAGATTTATACACTTAAAAACAGCTATTAAGACAAAAAATACATCAGTGAAACTAGACTAGGCATGTTGATTGGCAAATGACATGATGATCATTCTTCATGACCACAAAATTTAAATAACTTTAGACAAAAGATCCTTTTCCAGTAAGAAACAATCTAATCTCAACTGATCAAAACCTGATCAAAATGATTCTAATATGTGTCTCTAATCTTTATTTAAACTGTAGCATTGATGACATTTAGCATGAAACTGAGTCAGACAGTAAACTCCCTAACTAACAAACAAGCAGTAATGATCCAGTCAGGTCCGCACCCCTGAGAAACAGGCTTGTTGCAGCGACTCTGGAGCTCCTCCAGTCCCACTGCTGCTACGTTTTATAAGTGTTAAATGATGATCGTACTTTTGTGTTAGTATGATATGGTATTTTTCATAAATATAACAAAGGTTTGGCCTTGCCTTTGGCTTTTTTTAATTAGCATTTTTATTTGACCAGAAATAAATAAAAGACAGAATGGACTCACATTTTATTTATTGGAATAGCTTGCTCAAGTCATATATCTCGTGTCCCTTTTTTAATTTAATATCTTATGTTAGTATTTCATTTATTAGAAAAAGCTTAAATTAGAAATCACAAAGTATAAAAATGTCCAATTATTCATGACAGGGTTGAGGGCAAAGGGTGATTAATGTCAACAGCAGTCGGATTTTTCTGATTTATCTCTCTTTATTCTCCTCATCTTAGACTTTCCCTTGTGTAAGTTACCATCCACAAATAGTTCAATGTCCATTTTAAGTGGCCAGATGATATAACGTCATTCAATATAACCATTCAGTAAGCTTGCAGGAAACAGAAAACAAAGGTAATCACATTCAAGTGATGTGATAAAACAAATTCCCCACATCAGCTAAGTATAAAATAAAAGAGATAGATATCTTTCCTTATCATTTCTGTCTGCATGTGAACAAAGGAAATAGGGACAGGAAGTTTTATATCCTAATGAGGTCCACATGTTATTTGTCATTCAAATATTCAAGATTCTTTTCCTCCTGCTGCAGTTGACAGGTGATGGTTCTACATGATGGCTGGCGATGTCTGCCGGTAGACTGTTGTATTAATATGTTCTTAATATACTGTATGCCCCCCTTTGAGATTTATGCATTTAAACACAAAGCTTATGATATAAGATCATTTGAAGAGACAAATACAACTGCTACACAAGTTAAGAGTTACAAAACAAAGGTTGGATCAGCAGAGACTCCAATTACTTAACTCCAAATACTCTTTTTAACAGTGGGTGGACCAATCATTTCCATCTTTCTTCAGACATATATGTCCTATTCATGAATGCATCACAAGGCCAAATGTTTTTTTTATGTGGTGCATTTTCAGAATGAGTAAGTGATTCTTTTCCCTCCCTGTATTCTGGTATTACCACTTTCAGAGGAGTTGCTTTTATTGAGGTCAAACAAAAAGATTTAAGAGTGGTTATTTGTGTACAACCTAAGTGAGCATGTGTGGCTTGATGAGGGTTAAAGGACAGAGGATGTTGGACGTTGGCAGATCTGTGGCCTGCTCTGCCAGATAACTTCCTTTGATCTGGTGAACAGACACTTTACATAACAGGCTTCCATTACTGGTGTTGCACAGATATAAGGATATTATCATGTAATATGATAATGAGCATATGGGCCACACCTTGGGTTTTTGTGTGTGTGCATTTGAACTTGCTTGGCATTCACAGCAGCGTGCCACTTGAATGTTCTCCCATGCACTGAACCAATTCTTATTTTCTGTGGCTGCATGAGTCAAATAGTCATACTGCCAACAGGAACGACATTTGGAGATATTACATACTAGTAATTAGATACAATTGAGAAATGGAATTTCATTCTCAAAGGAGCCTGAACCATTTAGAATATAAATATTTTTGGATTTGGATGCAGTGTTGATGTTGCTGCCTCAGTAGGCAGGTAGTATCGTTTTTGGCCCTGCACTCCCACACAGGTGTTTTCACTTATTCTGGTTATTAGACCTCTGCATGGGTTGAAGCTGCACACTTGAGCAGGTTTAATAAAGCTAATACATGAGAATGCCTGTGTAGTGGCTTAACAATTTGAGCCCATCTGTAAAGGTAAAGTTCAGTAGACAGAAGTAGTAGTAATTCACACAGCGCAGCACCAATTCAAATAAAATCTTTATTACAATCCATCTATATTGATGTCAATAACATCCCAGAACAAGCACAAACAGTAATGTAGCAGAGACCAGTTTCTGACACTATTTCTAGCTTTCAGTGCTTTTTCCAAGTTGTTTTCTTCAGTAAATGAAATGATTTCATTTTGCCACTCCATATCAAACAGTAAGTGTCAAATTCAGTAAAGAGTGCCTTGAACTGGTCAGTGTTACATACCCTTTCATTGTAGTGTTACGTGATGCCCTCTAAACAGAGAGGAAAAATAGGAGAGGAAAACATGAAGGAAGGAGAGAAATGTAAACAGAAAAGAAAAAAAGTGGGAAAACAGAACAGACAACATTTAAAAACCTGGAGAAATCATTTGCACTCCTGCTAAGGCTGGACTAGAATTCAATGTTATCATCTGACAACTTCTAATTATTGTGTAATTTTTTTAATTGTCATCCAACTTATTGATTTAAAGCCAATGGTCAATAATATGACAATAGTTTGAACCATATCACCCAGCCCTAACTGTTGCATAGTGAGAGAAAGGTCATGGTGGGTGTCTAGGCAATGTCTTCTTCGCCCTCCTCCTCAAACTCCCCCTCTTCCTCAGCCGTGGCGTCCTGGTACTGTTGGTACTCGGACACCAGGTCATTCATGTTGCTCTCAGCCTCCGTGAACTCCATCTCATCCATGCCCTCGCCCGTGTACCTGAAACAAGTAAATACTTACTCACATGCATTCTGACAAATTAGCTTAAGTCTAGTGGTAAAATATATGTTAGTGAATGAATTGTGGGTAAGAACAGGCCAGCACAATTACAGGGACTTCTCCCCACTGTCCTGACATCAGTCTTCTTTTACTCACCAGTGGAGGAAGGCCTTGCGGCGGAACATGGCAGTGAACTGCTCTGAGATGCGCTTGAACAGCTCCTGAATGGCTGTGCTGTTGCCAATAAAGGTGGCGGCCATCTTGAGGCCGCGGGGAGGGATGTCGCAGACAGCTGTCTTGACGTTGTTGGGGATCCACTCCACAAAGTAGCTGCTGTTCTTGTTCTGCACGTTCAGCATCTGCTCGTCCACCTCCTTCATGGACATGCGGCCTCGGAAGATGGCGGCGACTGTAAGGTAGCGCCCGTGGCGTGGGTCGCAAGCTGCCATCATGTTCTTGGCATCGAACATCTGCTGGGTGAGTTCAGGAACTGTCAATGCCCTAAAAAAAGACGGACAATTCAATTAGGATTTACTTCAAATGCATTAAAATACAACTTGAGGGTCTGATACAGGCTCTGGCCTCTCTACCTGTACTGCTGGCTGCCGCGGCTGGTCAGGGGGGCAAAGCCTGGCATGAAGAAGTGCAGCCTGGGGAAGGGCACCATGTTGACGGCCAGTTTCCTCAAATCGGCGTTGAGCTGGCCGGGGAAGCGCAGGCAGGTGGTCACCCCGCTCATGGTGGCTGAGACGAGGTGGTTAAGGTCGCCGTAGGTGGGCGTGGTGAGCTTCAGCGTGCGGAAGCAGATGTCATACAGGGCCTCATTATCAATGCAGTAGGTCTCATCTGTGTTCTCGACCAGCTGGTGGACGGAGAGGGTGGCATTGTATGGCTCCACCACTGTGTCTGACACCTGGAGCGGGGGAGTGACGGGAAAGAGGAGACAAAGGGAGGAAGAGGGACTGGCATTAAAGCACAGAGAAGCATGTGGAGGGACAAATGTTTCACTTGAATATATTTTCATGTATTATATGAACCTTGGGCGAAGGCACCACGCTGAAAGTGTTCATGATGCGGTCTGGATACTCCTCTCGGATTTTGCTGATGAGCAGCGTGCCCATGCCAGAGCCGGTGCCTCCTCCCAGGGAGTGTGTGAGCTGGAAGCCCTGGAGGCAGTCGCAGCTCTCTGCCTCCTTTCTCACCACATCCAGGACCGAGTCCACCAGCTCGGCTCCCTCAGTGTAGTGGCCTTTAGCCCAGTTATTACCTGCTCCGCTCTGGCCTGTGTTACATGCAAACACAGAAATCTATCACAGCTGTGGTGTCAAAACCTCCTGGATCCAATTCTAGATTCTAATTCAGTGAGCAGTGCACACACTGAAAGAGGCCGGCTCCTTTACTCTTGCAGGACTGTGAAAAACTACTTTACGGATATCCAGCTTTAAAATAAGAATGACTCTAGATGCTTATAATATATCATATATAAGTTATAACACACATGAATGTTCACATTTAAATTCTCACCAAAGACAAAGTTGTCTGGTCTAAAGATTTGGCCAAAGGGGCCGGACCTCACAGAGTCCATTGTTCCTGGCTCCAAGTCCACCAGCACTGCACGAGGGACATACTTGCCACCTGGAGATGGAAACACAGGAGGACAAATTTATTGAAAGAAACAGTGCTGAAACAATTACTCAAGCAAACACCTGCTCTCTTTTCTCCATTTTGTTAGTATGCATTAAATACTTTTGACATGTTGACCAAACAAAGCAAAAACAGCCTTTTGTGGGCCAACACTTTCAACACAGGGAGGGTGAGATGACAACACAAAC
Organism: Macquaria australasica; assembly: GCA_005408345.1. Taxonomy (NCBI): domain Eukaryota; kingdom Metazoa; phylum Chordata; class Actinopteri; order Centrarchiformes; family Percichthyidae; genus Macquaria; species Macquaria australasica. Next base: position 279,478 of record SEMN01000379.1, on the reverse strand, counting down.
CCTGACCTAGGTTAGCCTTAAGCAGTTTTGACACTGAGCTAACTGTGTGGCATTGACTATAAATTATTATTATTATTATTATAACAGTTGGATGGGATGTCAATGCTGTTAGTAGGCGTACAGCAGACAACCTATACGCAAAAGTAGTCCATGAACTGTTATTAATTTGATATTGGGTCAGAAACATGTTCATTTACATTTGCTGCTATGATGCCTCCTTCATGGCCTTCTATTGTCTGTCATTTACTGTGAATATAACGTCTTACAAACTTATAACGTTTAATGTCTGGTTTTCTTTAGTTAAATAAAAAAAATAAACATAGTCGCTTAAGTATAGTCAGTGTATTAGAATAAGTTAAAGCTAACGCTATCCTGTCTGTCCGGGGTGTTCTCGTTAGCTGGGGCTTTGTTGATTCGGTGCATCATGGAAACGGGGCGACAGTAACTAGGACGGAGAGTCAAACAGGGCTCACTGGCTTCAAGACTCATTTCTAATGGCTTCCAGCAGGATACGGACCCCCTGCTGGATGACTACGGTGACTAACAAGCCTTCCGGGCGGTATTGAATTACCTTGGCTCCCTTAGATATGTGATAATCTAACCCTGTAGCTCGGAACCCTTAGCAAAGTGAAATTAACCTGTTGCCTCGTTGTAATAGACGTTGATTCGCTCCAGCTGCAGGTCGCTGTCCCCATGGTAAGTCCCGGACGGGTCGATGCCATGTTCGTCGCTTATCACCTCCCAGAACTAGAATAGAAAAAGAAAAGAAAAGAAAGGACAACGGCTCAGTTAGCTGGCTAACCAGCATGACTTACCTGTCGGCGCTATCATTGGCTTTGTCGCTAAGTAAGTTAAGCGACGTTATCAGCCCGCCCAAACCAAATTTAACATTCACGCTCTTTTTCAGCGAGTTACGAGTTCACTTTTAAACCAAAGCATTTCTAACCTTAGCTCCAATTTGGTTTCCACACTGGCCTGCCTGCAGGTGCACGATTTCCCTCATTTTGGTGGAAATAAAAAACTTGTGAACGACCGAGACACAGAAGTTGTTACTGCTCTAACACTCCGGCAACGGACTAACCTGAGAAGGTAGGAGCATTGCCAACTACAGATGGCCGAGAAGCGCAATTGGACCAACTACATGTCAGTCAAACCACACCAGACATCTCATTGGTCGAGAAAACTTGGTTTCGAGTTTTGATTGGATAGTGTTATGGGGGACCCGTTGCCTTGGAAACACAAAACAGAATTCAACACACAGCAGCGTTTCTGCAGAGACGCGCCCTCTGCTTTTGTGCGCGCGCACGTTTTAATGAAAACCCAACAGCAAATATCTTGCACTGATTTTCATTTTGGCCATGTCCTCTAATACAGGAACCTCCCTGCTGCTCAATATAATAAAGGTAATAATAGATAAGATAGGCAGATGATCATCTGTGACACCACACACGGAAAATAGTGCTTTTCTTAAATTTTACTTTCCCCATCGTCTTGCTATCTTGTGATCAACAAAAAACAGTAAGTAGGCCATCAAACTAATCTTACACGTTAGGTCTCCATGGAAGAAGAGCAATGAATAAATAATTGTTAGACTATACCATGCTCAATTCACCTGATGCACAAGGGCGTTTCCTCAAACAGTCAAGGGATTTTGCTGGTAGTTTTCAGTCTGTTGTGGGGCCTGACCTTTACATATTTACATCTATGAATAAAATGTTTACCAAATAAGATCAAATTATTAAACATAAGTTTCCCCTCTTATATAAATACTCCAGCTTTAACAGACATTACATTCAGTAGGTGTATCATTCTATCTTTGTACTGAAGCCAGCTCTGAAAAGATAGCCAGAGATCATTCATTAATTCATACTGGAAGAAAATATGTTCCAGTCTCAGTATTTGTGTTACAAAACCCACAGGTATCATTTCCCCAATTTAATCTTTTTTTTAATGTAAGAATTCATTAGATGGATAAATGTTATTCAAGATTTTAAAGCTTATTTCTTTGGCTTCTGGTGGAACTGGATAAGACAACTACCATTTTCTTATTATCTCTTCACCTTTGTATTCTTGTGGAACATATTTTCTTCTCAGTTGATTAGGATAATACTGTTAATAAAACATTTCCAATAAATGTATTATTGAACTGCTTGCTACCAAAGTTAAGATCTCCAATACAGAGTGGCCTCAGATCTGATACATACTAGAGTGAACTAAAGTCTGTTGAACCATTGTTCTAAAGGGAAATGAAATGGCCTTTATCACCTTATTATAATCTAACAAAACAGTTAAGTTTAAATTTATCACAAAATCTTTTCCAAATGTGTCTATGAAATGGGTCAGACCATATTCCTCTTTCAATCCAAGCCCCTCAGAACATGATTTCTTATTACTGAGTATGCACCAACCTGTTGTTCCACATTAGTGTATTATGTAGTGTAATATTATCCCTATATACTAGCCTATATTAAGTTCCAGTTAAGGAGAACTTGAAAGTCTGTGAAAGGTGAAAGTCTGACAGTTTCACAGGTGGTTTGTATAAATCATTATTTAAACGCAAAAATCTATTCCTCCCATTTAAAAAGATATTGCATTGGGGATGGAGCAAGTCGACTGGCAGGTGTAAATGCAAAAAAAAAGCAGCATTTATTAACAAAAAGATTACTGAAACAAAGGCAAAAAAAGGAATTTCAACAAAACTAAATTAGGCTGAAGCAAAAAGAACCAAAAACTAATAAAAGCAGCAGCCTGTCCCTCCCCCTACCCCAGTGAATGGCATTCTATGACCTCAGCCTCACCTAACTGGAACCTACCACCTGCCCAGGTAAGTATAGGGTGAGCTAAACAGAAAGCAGGCATCGCAATCAAAGAAAAAATAATTAACAAAACATAAATGTAAGATTTCTTAGTTACTGCTGACATCACAATTTACCTATGGGCACCCATACATACTAATGAGCACACCACATGTTATAGAATGTCATTAACTGCAGAACTATTTTACCTCTCCTCCTCCTGCATCTTATCAGTGCCCAGCCTCTCCCTGCTAAGAGGAAACAATGATGCAAACCTGTTTTCACTATCTCTGATTGAGCAGCTAATCTACCCCAACATCCCAGGCAGAACGACGTCACACACAATATGGGTGGACCTCTTTCAGCAGATCATAATCCTGTGAAAAATCCAAACAAATGAAACAGCTTGTGTTATTTATATAACCTGATTGACAGACAATTAAAAAAAACACTTAATAATTTTAACACCCTTCATAGCAGAGAAATCTATGGCATTCACTCTTCAGTACCTTCTTCAGTACTTTCAGCCATGTCACCTCTTCTAATGTACTGGCATTTGTTCTTCCAGATAAAGCTAAATTCAAATTGCTTCACATTTTTCAGTGTTTTTATGAATATTTGCCTTTTCCCTTGTTTCTTTATTCCTGGTAAAAGACCTGAGGTCTTAATTCCGGATTAACCTCATGTTACAAACTGAGTGCAATGGTTGGTAAGACCAGTTAAACACTTATTTAAATTCAATTTTAGGCTTGTGGCTTTAGATCTCTTCCATGTAATTCTAAATTCCCTCTTAATTTACGTGTAATTTGCTCCATGGTTTGAAAATGTCCTCGTATTTACTGGTAGAATATCAACAGAATTCTGTATAAAAAGAATATATATTTACTTAAAATATTTGGGATTTCTGCTTTGAAACTTCAAACTCAATTATGGTTACTTGAACCTATCCATGCAGCCACGACTGGACCGGTTCAGAACCAGGATGCAGGATTATACATTCTGCACCCATTGCATCTGTGCATCAATTGCAAAGTAAATGAAACAAGGAAAAATAATGGATGTCCTCTTCAAAGTGGATAGCACATCGCTTACTTTTACACTAATGTGTAGGGGATTAATAAGTATGGCAGGATATGTTTGGGTTTAATACTAGCAAGAACAGAAAGCTCAAGGTCTTTAGCATGGTACATTTCAATTCCATCACAATTAAAGTGGTAAACATTGCAAATGGAAAGTACAATCAGTCTCAGTCAAGAAAAGACATATATGAGAGAAAGGACAAGGACAATAAACAAGAAAAACTATTAAATAAAATACAATAAATACATGAATACAATTTTAAAAAGAAAAAAGGCAGATTTCTTTTCAGAAATGTAGTCATAATATGTTAATGGCGCATACACTTATAAAATATGTAAAACCATGAAGGAAAAGTGAAAACATTGGTCACCTTTTAGAAAAACATTTGTAAATAAAATGATCACATTGGTCATTTTATTTTGGTGGGCCGGCCGTCAAGTGACGCCATGTTCCCGCGACTGTTTACATGCGACAAACCATCATGGCTCTGTTTCCAGCTTTTGCAGAAGTCGAGAGTAACAAAGTTGAAGATTCGTCCAAAGGTGAGCGCTCCTTCATGTAGTACCCGCGTTAACGTCGACTGCTCTGCTGTCGTGTCGTGGAGATACACCTGTCGAACCACGAGCCAGCTGGCATTAGATGTTAGTCCGAGCTGAGCGCTAGCTCGCTGTCTGAACGATTGTTTCTTCAGACAGCGCCGGACTGTCTGTTTGCCTCTTGCGTGATGCTGGTGTCACGTCTGCGTAATAGACCAAGCAGTAAACAATAACCTATTCTTTAAATGGAGAGAGAGAGGTTCTGGCGATTTACTGCTGTCTTGTGCGCTTGAAGACAACCGTTTCGTGTATATCTACAAGATAAAGTAAAGCCGTGATGAGGTGCTGGTGTGTTTCCCAGACGTTACTATTGACGCCACTCTGGTGTGTGTGTGTGTGTGTGTGGTGATTACATACCGTGATATTTTGAAGTTGAGTCTTGTTGTTTTTTATAATCTTTGGGAGATAATGTGTATTTAGGTTTTGCAATTTTCCTGATTTTTAGGAATAGTACCTTTTTTTAATTTTTTTTAATTTTTATTTTTATTTATTTTTTTAATTATTATTATTATTATTGTTTTAATATCATTATTACCTGACGCTTTGGCGATATTGTCTTGTTACATTCATGCCAATAAAGCAAACTGAGTTGAATTGAACTGATAACCTTCTCATGGAACACAGTGAAACCTGGTTATTCAGCTCCACGTAGACCTCAGTGGCAGTGTACACGTCTTTGACTCATCCACATGCAACACACCTGTCATTTCTATACCAGCTGGGTTAACTCAGTTTGGTTTCTGGCTTCCTAGACTCTGGTGTACTTTCGCTTCTCCATCTAATCTTCACACTGCATGTAAACACACTGATAATCACCGTCATCATCTCTAAATCCTCCTCCTGATTACTGAATAGCTTTGTTTTTGTCCACTCTCTCCTTTTTAGAATTAGACTGGCTGAAAAATAAGAGTTTTCAGACCGTAGATGCCCTCTCTCTCCACAGTCGTTTTTTTGAGAAGACTGAGAGGCTGAACGAGAAGGAATCAAGGTACAAATCTAAAACGAAAGCTAGTTTCTTTGCTTGTAGATACGATACTGGACATTCTACTTAACATGCTTAAGCACACAACTTTGTAGTATATTGCATCTTTAAAATTTCCTCTTAAAACTTATTTTCATAAGAAAACCATTGTCAGTGTTTGACAAATACTCCAGTTTTATTGTTGCTTTTATGCCATTGTTTTATTCCATTTTTCTGATCATGCATTTCTCCTTATGTTTTATGTTCTTATTCTTCTTATTTGCATCTGTTTTAATTCACTGTGAAGTACTCTGTAACTGTTTAGAAATTATAATACTAAATAAAGATCGTTATTCTATCACTTTTCTAGAACAAGCATTTATTTATAAATTATTTATTTTGAAAATTAATCAAATAGGTCTTTGATTTTGCTGGAGGCAAGTGTTTAGTTTGGATGTGTTCTGCATTCACCTTATAATCCTCAGGGTAGACAGAGGGGTGAGCTCTGTGGAGGAGGAGTCAGAAGAGGAAGAGGGTAACGTGCCACCCAAAAAGAAGAAAAAGAAGAGGAAGAAGAAGAAAAAACACAAAAAGAAGAGCGGGAGGTATTCGGACAGCGGTGGATCGGACTCTGAAACCATTTACCCCAGTGACCTCAGAAGGGAAGAAGAGGCAGATGGGTATAGTCACACACATTTTCATCACACGTGCTTACACTCTTCATTTTCTACACACTAGCACCGGCTTACTTCTGCTCTTTATTTATGGTTGGTGTGTTTGGGGTTGTGTGTGCACCCCTGCAGGCCCCAGGCTGCTCCGTTAGCAAGCCATTTCTCCTGGTTGGATGACCTCCAGTCGCCCACAGAGCAGCCATTTTGTGTGGACCGTAAGGCAGACGCAGCCAACTGGACGTACAAGTCCCTATACAGAGGAGACGTAGCCAGGTAACACACACACAGATACATGCACTCCACACCATGAGGGCGGTGCTGTGACATCTTTCTCCTTGGATTTTTTTCATTTGTCTATCCCTGCTCATGCTAATTACCTGGTTCTACAGTTATTACCAGTCAGTCATTAAATGCATCACTGAGCTTGGGGGAGAAAGTCTGTGTAAACATAAAAGCTTCCATATACTGGAAGTAGGTTTAAAGACTACAGTAGCAAAACAGATGTTTACTTCGATAAACATGTAGTGGGTTATCATTTTAAGATCATTTTGAAACTCTCTGTGTGTTCCAGGTATAAGAGGAAAGGAAGCTCATCCTTGGGTCTGGACCCTCGCAGACAGGGAGTCAGCTGGGAGGAGTCTGAGTCAAATAAGAAACAAAAAGGCGGGGACAAGAAGAAATGGGCAGACAGATACTTCTCTACAGTCAGTCGCCAGCTGCTGAGGTCCAAGACCCCAGTTCCTACATTACCAACAATTCCTGAGTGCAGTGATGCCATCAGCCTCACCTCCTTCCTCCCGCTGGGAGACGACAAAGGAGGAGAGACAGGTAAGAGATTTAGCCACCACAGGCGGTGAAGACGCTGACTTTACAACCTCAAAAACCTCAGCTGTCATTCTAAAGCTGCTTACACACAGCATGACTGAAGGTGGCATTCACCGATTTGAGGTACACAGCAACACACAACCATCCAAACTCATACAGATTTTAGTCAAATATATCAACTGAGGCAGGAAGAGAGGAATTACAGTTTTAAACTCTCACTTTTTTTATTCTTTATTTTGGGACAGCAGTATATATTACAAAACATATACAAAATATATCAGGACAAAAGAAGCTTTATTTCCTCTGTTGTCCACATTTTTTTTTCAAAATTTAAGAGCTTTGTATATTTTGGGAGAGGTAAAGTGCACACAAGAGCAATAAAACATATATCAGGGGGAGACTTGAGAGAAAATAAAATAAAAATCAATGAGGTTTGCTAGAATAAAACGACATTACAGGGTCATTCATTCAATACCTCCACAAAATCTGGCCGTAGAGGCCTGACATATTTGACCCACTTGGTCCAGAATTTAATAAACGCATTTTTCTGAAGACAAAGACGAAAACTAATCTTTTCCATAACGTGAATGTCATAACACAAAAACTCTCACATTCTTAACAGGTAATCTGAGAAAATACCCAAAGTAAGGCTGACCTGATTTTGGGAATTAGAATTCAATTCAATTCAGTTTTCAATTCAGTTTTATTTATATAGCACCATATCATAACAAAGTTATCTCAGGGCACTTTTTCGTATAGAGCAGGTTTAGACCCACTCTTTATATTTACAGAGACCCAACAGTTCCCACCATGAGCAGCACTAGGCTACAATTTTGTTTTAAGAACATTTCAGGATTTAAGTGCACCTTTTGATCCTTTCATTTTAATCCCTCACATCTAACTCCAAACTTTTTTAATGTGTCAACCCAGGTGACAGAGTGCAGACATCATCAGTAAATCCCCTCGGTGTGTATGACTCGTCCACGGCCCTCTGGCTGCAGGGGAAGGGACAGCAGGACCAGGCAGCAGAGCAGCAGAAGCAGGACGTACAGACAGGGCAGGGCGTGGTGCTTTTGACCGGGAGGACTGAAGAGTTCAACAGGCGGCTCAGAGAAGAGCCAGCAAACACGCAGCTGTGGATCAAATTCATACGATACCAGGTATGAACTATATAACTGCAACTATTTGTTACTATATAGACTACTACTATAGTCTCTACCCTGTCTGTGGCACTCAGGCCTAAGACCATTCATTTCTACTAAAGATGTAAATCTTTAAAAACAGGTCAGGAATATATTCACAGTATATATTTTTCATTCTTTTAAAAAAGGCTTAGTAGTTTCCCAAAACAGCTGCTCACTGTAGTTTTAAGCAAACGTTACTCAAACAAAACAGCACTAACAAACATCCCATTATATATACATATCTCAACATGATGTCTGCTCTGCAACAGGTGACCGAACTGAGAGGCCATCGGCTACAGTCCAAATCCGCAAGACACACTTTCCCTCGGGGACAATAAAGTTGAAAATTGAAAGATAAATTGCAAACTAACCTACATTTGTACGCACTGTAGAACTGTAGACTGTCACTGTCACTTGCAGTGTATTCTTCTGGATAATCTATGTAAAGTAAAACTAGAGAATGACACTTTTTTGTGGCTGGCTTCATTGTCATTTATCATTACCTCATCAGCCAAGATTTTGGTGATACCAATATGTATATATGACAGATAGTGCAATCAGCCTATAATAATCAGCAAACCAATCATTTATCTGAACTCTTCCTGTTTATTGCTTCTAAACAATTGAGTCATTCCTTAAGTTATTCCCATGCAGCATGACTTCTAAACTTTCTCATCTCCTCTCCCTCTCTAGGATGAGCTGAGTGTAACAGTGTTTGGAGGCGAGGAGGAGAATCGACAGGGCAGCGATTCGGCTGAACGTCGCAAGTCTTCCCACCGAGCAGTCCTGGAGAAAAAGTTGAGCATCGCCGAGCGCGCGGTGGCCACCAACCCCAGCTGCATAGCTCTGCAGCTGGAGAGGCTCAGGATCTGCCAAGAGCTCTGGGAGCCCTCACTTCTGGCTAAAGAATGGAAGAAACTGGTCAGTCTGCAGTCCTCATGTGTTTCCATATAACTCACTCAGTGCTTTTGTATGTTGACTACGTGCAGCGCTGCACATTCAAGGTGCAACTACAGCGATGGTTTATGTTCTTTGCCCTGAAAAGAGTGGACAAGAGTGACTTCTTTCTATAGCCATGTATGGAATGCTTTGTCATATTCCTACTTTTTGTCACTAACCACTGCTGACCTGAGCATGTCTGTATACCAAACCTTACAGTCATTCTAACAAGGCTAACTCGTGTTTTATCTATTGTGTTCCAGGTGTTCCTCCACCCAAACAGTGCCCCCATGTGGAGGGAGTATCTGCTGTTCACCCAGAGCTACTTCAGCAACTTCACTGTGTCAAAGGTCAACTCAGCCTACGGAAAGTGTCTAAGCACGCTCAGTGCTGTGCGAGACGGCAGTATGGTCTCTCACCCGGCCCTGCCAGGCATTGAGGAGGACATGTTGGGTAACAGAGATTTTGTTTAGCTTTTGCCTGCCCAGATTTGAGAGGACTGATTCGTGTATTCAGTTACCCTGCTCAGTTTTTCAGTCAGCCCAGTTTTATCGCCTGCTTTCGTCATCAAATTCTCATTTGTTTCAATGCAAAACTTTTTTGTTTGTATGCTCAATGCTTATTGAAAGTTGTTTTCTTTCTGTCCAGATATCCTCACCCAGCAGTGTCATTTCCTGCGTCAGTCTGGTCACTCAGAGAAGGCGATTTCTCTGTTTCAGGCCATGATCGACTTTACGTTCTTCAAACCTGACAGCGTACGGGAACTGTCCACCAAGCAGCAGGTAAACACACACGCAGGCACTGAACCTAATCCTTATTTTAATATCTAAATTGTAAATCTAAACCCTAATCCTAAAAAATAATCTTGACCATAAAAACGAATCATAGTCTATGATCACGGCTAAAAGCAATAGTTCGACATTTTGAGAAATACACTTATTCGCTTTCTTGGCCTGGTGCAGTGACTTCCTGGAGTCTTGTGATCTATGTGAGGTTGCCAGGCAACCAGTGGAGCTTTTAGGCTTTTGGGTTCCCATTTTGTTTGTATCATGCATGCGACAAACATGCAAGCACGACAACTCGCTACACACTCCTGCCAGTGGTTTCATGTTATTCGACAGATCGACAGTTGGTGCCAGTAATGTGCAAAAAAAGCATAATGGTGTGCCAGCAGAGGCGGTGAAGAAGACTGCTAGCTAGCAAACATGGATATAAACAATGCTGGATTAAAAATATTCCAAAAAATCGCCTTTGCAAATGTTTTATGAGGAAGGAAAAGCATTCAACATGTTTGTCAGACCTCAAGGATACACACAATGGCAAATATGAGAGTGGTATATCGATCTTCTCATCTAAGCGAATATGCGCATTTCCCAAAATGTTATTTCCTTAATGAAGTAAACTAGCAAAATATGTATCAAATAATAATGTATAAATAATTTTAAATAATTAATTTAAATAAGGAGGAAATTGTGTCTTCCAGTTAATTTATGTTTTTATTTGTGTGTGCAGGGTGAGTTCTTTGAGCCGTTCTGGGACAGCGGGGAGGCGAGGGTTGGAGAGTTGGGGGCCAGAGGTTGGAAAGCCTGGATGCTCCAACAAGAGCGAGGAGGGTGGCTGCAGCCCAGTGCAGGTAAAACACACACACACACACACACACACACACACAGACAGACATCCTTTTTGCAAAGAGAGGCAGGCTTTACTTAATGTTGATGTAAATCCTGGAATCATCTCTAAATTGATTATTGGTCTAAAATCCTAAAAAGAACAAGAAAACGAGCTCCACATTCTTGTGTGTGTGTGTTTGCGTGTGTCCACAGAAGAAGAAGAGGAGGAGGAAGAGGACGAGGAGGAAGTGAAGGATCGGAGCCAGCCCCGACGGACAATCTGGTTGGATGTGGAGTCGTCTCGCGAAGCAGCTCACTGGCTGCCCTGGAGGCCTGACAAAGCCAAGGGCCAATCAGAAGAGGACTGTGAGGACCCGGACAGACAGGTACTGGTTTAAAGTGTCTCTGCATGGTATGTTTGGAAGCCATTTAGCAATCGTTAAAATGAAGCCACTAAATAGATGTGACCACTTTGTTTGACTTCTTGCTCTCTCTCTTTCTCTCCACCTGTAGGTGCTGTTTGATGACATCGGCCCGTCCCTGATTTGTCTGTCTTCACCAGAGCTCCGGCTCCGTCTTCTTCTCCGTTTCTTGTCATTCCTGGGGCTGCCTGTAGACTCTGTGCTCTCTGCTGCCTCCTGTCAGACTGGCCTGCTGCTGGAGAACCTTTCTCTGCTCACTCAGGGTAAAAATGACACCATTGGCCAGAATAATACAAACTAGCTCTTTTGTTTTTTTAAAAATAGAACGATCAACTTGGAGCATATAGTTGAGATGACAAATCTGTCTCCATGTCACATCCTAGGTAATGAGCTCCAGCGTCCACTGACCTCCCACGACTTACCTGACCCCGGGGTTAACTCTGTAGGTCACATGACCACTCTCCAGGGAACAAGGAAGTGGGCAGGGCTTGGGAAGCAGGGCGAGACGTTTGTCACCAATGTGTTCAATATGATCCAAGGTGTCCTTCCTGCCCACCATCGAGCCATCCTGTCACTCAGCTGGATGCAGTATGAGAAACTCAAGGTAGGTGTCGGTTCATCTGACTGCAGCTTATATTAAACTTGCAAGAAAAGGCATTTAGTTCAACTTAGTTTCAAGTCAAAAACGTGTCTGACCTTTTCACTCATTTACTTACGTATTTGTGTGTGTCAGGTCTTGCGCTGCCTGTGTGGCGGCAACAAAAAGCGCCTCCGCTCTCAGGGCAAGAGCAGCAAGCGGGTTACCAAACAACTGCTCAAAGAACCCGACAACCGCTCCTCGTTGGTGCTGTGGCGGGAGTACGCCCACCTGGAGTGGATTCTGGGCAACCTCGACGAGGCCCGCAAAGTCTTCTCCACGGCCACAGCGATAGGGGGAACCAAAGGGCTGAGGAGCCCCACCCTCTGTGAGTTGTGTCTGCTGTGGGCCCAGCTGGAGGTGGAGGACGGGGCAAGTGTGCGAGGAGGAGGAGGACTTACTGATGTCACCATGTCCCCAGCTGTGTGTGTACTAACCAGACTAGCAGAAGGAACCTCCTCATCCTCCCAGTCTCTCTCTCCGGTTTCCATCCTGAAAGCCAGGAGGTCGTACGAACAGGCTGTGACTGCCGGCTTGTCAGCCCTGGACCAAAACTCCCACAACCCTCAGGCCAACAGAAAAGGTTCACTTCATCAACAACTTCTGTGTGTTTCATCTGTCAAGGAGGGGCTACATGTGTCTTATAAAAGGAGCATATTGGTGGTTTTGCATATATTGGCCCATTTACTACAAATCCTGTTCACTCACTGACCATTTTTCCAAACATACCGTACCATTTGTTTAGATTCATGACTGCATATTTATCATACAGCCAGTGTTTTCTAATCATTTTAGTACAGCATGAAAATCAACTTGCAGAGACTTGAAACTTGTGCAAAACATGTAATCCATCGCATGAAGTCCAATATTTAGTCGTCTTTATACTTTGTCAATCAATCCAAACACTATTGTAGTCTTTGAAAAATTGTGGTCAATAATGTATATGATTAGTAGTAATTAGTTGTAATCTCCAAATACCAATTCCAATACCTAAATTTAAGAGCCAATACCAATTACCAATCCAATCTTTTTCCTAAATTTAAAACTTCTGTATATCTCGCTGTGTCATTTCTACGTAGGTTAACATGAGGCCACAGATTGCTGAGTTGTCGGTTTGCTGTGACTGAATACATGTAACTGATAGCAGAAACACTGAATTTTATAATGACGCTGACAAAGAAACTGTATTTATTGTGGATTGGTCACATCTTGCCAATACCCAATCCACTTAATTGGGTATCTGTGCTGATAACTACCCTGCAGATCAGATTGGTGCATACTTTATTCAAGAAATTAGTATAACTACTTTCAAAATAAGCAAAAGCATTGCCAAACTAAGGTGCCAAGAAACATTTAAAATCGTTTACCACTGGGAGCTGTAAAGCATTCAGTTTCTTGTAGATTTCAGATGGTGGTAGGAGTAAAAGCCAATGGAAAAACTTCATTAAAACTAGTTATGGGATACATGAGACATCATTACGATACAATCTAAAGAAAAAAACTTCTCCCCAAATGTCCCCCTTTTAACGTATGACCCAAGTTCATTAGGCCTTTTTCACCAAAGACATTTTCACATATCACAGTAGGAAAAGCACAGGTGTATATAATAAAACTAATGATGGCTGAGTTCCATTTAGCTGCTTTGGTTTCAGGGTTCTGCTATCGTGCATGTTGGCTCACTGTCACACTGTCATGGCTTATTGGGACACTTGAATAGAACGGAGCTGTTGTTAAATATTATTAGTAACACCTTGTTCTCCTAATATGACAAGTCTGAATGTTTTAGGCTATCATTCATTACTTTGATCTTACTTTTAATCTCAGAGGACCTGCTAGGAGAGAATCTGAGGATGAGAGGCCTGGTGGGCTGCTACGCTTTGTTCCAGTACCTCACAGTGGGCATCCAGGCAGCCATCGCTGTCTACAGCCAGGCTAGAGAGAGCATGGAGAAGCTGCACTGCACGCTAACACTCAACAAGCAGCTGAACCGTAATGAGGAAGCCGACCTCGCTAGCACTGATGCTAGCCAGTCCGCAGCTGATTCCAGCCAAACCAGCAGGCGCTGCGTTAACGAACTAGCCTCAGAGTGTGAGGCATTAGCAGTGCATCAGGCAGCGTTGCTTAGGTACCACAACAGCATCAGTGTGTTTCCACTGGCAACACTGAGACAGACGCTGACCTCTGCCCTCTCCACCTGGCCCAGCAGCGCCCCTCTCTGGAGCATATATGTACAGGTAAGCCATGGTCTCCTCATAACCCTAACCCTTCTCTAGATGTGTTTTCCCCAGTTGTTTGGACTTATTCTGTACCCAATCAGTACTTGTTTATTTTGGCATGATGACCCTCATGCGACCTGTGTTCCAGGTGGAGAACCGTTACCATAGTGCCGGCCGGGCGCGTCGCTTTTTTCACTCTGTAACCAGAGACAACAGTAGTGTGGTGCCACGCCTCTTTGCCATTGTAGCTGAACAACAAAGGAAGCAGCTGGTGGACGCTGCTCAGAGGTAATCGCAGAAAGGATGATGGGTATGTGCAGGGTTATTCTGCACTCGTGTTGTATGGGAATAAGCGTTGTAACAACTTCAAAAGATGCAATCAAGATGCCATGATCATAGTTTTCTCTATTCTTTCTTTCATTCTTTTTGTGCAGTAAGCACAAGAAAACACATTTTCACAAATATCCTCTATCAAAATTCACGACCTACATTACATATTAATAATTGTACATTTAAAAATGTATAAACAAAAGATTGTATGTATTTTTATGGTCTTTATAGGTCTTGTTGCCTTGCTGCTGCCTTGCCCATCCTGCCAGAGAATGGCCTCAGCAACCGTATCCGTGGACTGTTTGAAAGTGCCTTAGCAACAGAAATGGGTTCTCACTGTCCTTTACTTTGGAGGATGTACATGCACTTCCTGGTGAGACAGCAAATAACACGCACAAACAAACTCACACGTTTACTGGCCTTGTGAGGACTCTCCTTGTGACTCATTTCCTATCCTTGACTAGACAGTTGAAGGAAAAACAAATTACGAGAAATTCATAATCCATTTCAACAGTTATCCAGTCATACTCATAACAGCATATTTACACACTTCACTGAAAGGGTGTTTGTTTTTCACAGAATCATCTTGTCAGTAAGCTGACAGATGCATACACAATGGCAAAAAGCAAAAAAATGTTTAGGACTGTTGCAAAAGTTAAATGTATCAAGGATCTGTCAAACTAAGATAGTAGTGAGGTAGGAATGGATCATTTTAACTCATGAAATAACACATTGTGGGTTAGTTTTAAATTAGACAAAAGAAATTTAGCATCAGAAAGCTTCAGAGCATCATTTTAAAAATAAAATCCTATTAAATCAGGATTAATTTTTTTCCCAAAAGAATCCAATTCAAACACAGAAATGTGCATTTCAGTAATGATGGGAAAAGCCTGCTGTGCCTTTAAGATCTTAATCTCTGACTTTAGAGGGCTGCCTATTTCTTTTCTCATTTTCCAAATATTGACTTAGAGATAGAAGCATAAGAACTAACACAGCAAGACCAGCTTATACAGACTTGTGTTATCGGCACTTTTGGATACACAAATATTGACCGTCAGAATAACGTCTTGTGTATGTGCTGTGTGTGTGTGTGTGTGTATTTGTAGGTGTCAGAAGGGAAGGTGGATAAAGCCACAGGGATCTTCTACAGGGCCTTACAGAATATTCCCTGGGCTAAGGTGAGACACAGACATAAAGGTGATATTTCCCAACAGCAGTCGACCTCATGTTGAAATTGTACATACGAGAAATTAACGCCGTCTTTCTCTTTGTGTGTGTGTGTGTGTGAATGTAAATTTGCATTTATGCAAATATGTGTGTATGGCACGTGTGTGAGATCAGGGTTTGTACATGGACGCAGTACAGCTGTTCCCTGAGCATCTGCAGAAGTTTGTAGATCTGATGACAGAGAAAGAACTCAGAGTCCGACTGCCTTTAGAAGAACTGGATATACTACTGGAGGACTGAACACACACATCTCATTCAAAAACTTGAGTTTGCTTCACTGGCAACATGCCAACCCACATATTGGCACACTTGATGGCAAGAAAAGGAGACACACATGCAAACTCAGATGCTGACACACACATAGCGGCAGTATTAAACAGTGAAGTTGCAGTGATCTTATCTAAAGATAAGTAAGATAAGATAAGCCTTTAATTGTCCCACAGCGGGGAAATAAATAAAATAAATAAAGAGCCATCCTTTGTACATTATGTCTAATGCTTTATTTTCACAGCAAACCACTAGAACTGTGTTTTAGTACCTGACGCTGTCAATAAATATGATTCTCATTTATGTGTTGTGTTCTGTAGGTTTGTTTATACATAGTGCGCACACATTGTTTCAAATGAAATATGATATTATAAAACTCCACATTTTTATATTAGATGTGATTGCAAAGAGCAACTCCACATTGGTGTCTAATGAAATAAATTGTAAAGAAATACCTGAGATACCTGAGAAACAAAAAAAAAAACAAAAAACAAAAAAAGGATTACACTGCCTCAGCATTTAATAGTCATGATTATCATATTTTAACTGAATGTTCAAATGCAAATGCTTCAACTTGTTCATAATGCTTTGGACACCACTGGGTTAAGAGACTCCAGATGATGGTAAGGACGACAATAAGGTTAAGTGATATTGTATCCCTGCACCTCGGTGAAATACAACCTTACCCAGATACCAAGAATAGAAAAAGATCAGACTGGCAGTGTCCAGTTTAGAAAGTTGTCACTTTCCACAATTCTAGCTTTGTTCAGTTTTAAATTCAGTTTCACTATGTGAACGGTGCTACTGTAGAAATCTGTCATACAGTTGATGTGTTGTTGCTGTTTGTTTTTTGAATTTAAATCCTCTTCTATTTTTAAGAATTATATTTTAAAAAAAGGGAATTCAGTCTCATTTGTTAGGCAATATATCCGCGGTAAGTTTTATTCATCCACTCCCTTTGTGTCTCGCGACTCTATTAGGCAACTCACCTGTGAATTACCTGCAGGTTTTTACCTGCCCTACTCGTGTATTACTCACAACAGGGTCTACTGTACACAGTAGTGGTGGAGTCGCTCCCTCCTGCCGTCGTTGCCGCGCCGTGGTTTGACGCATTGCAGATCCGCCCTGGCCAATCAGCGGCCTCTGTACAGTGTGCAGAATATTGCGGGTCTGCTCTGTCCAATCAGAATCCGCCTCTCAAATACAAAACCGCAACTTCCCCAGTGCCGTCAGCCACGATGTTTAGAACGTATCCTTCCGCCTACATAAAACTCTGTGTAACACAAAATAGTCCATCACTTTCTATGTTACTTTGGACAAATTAAAAAACTAGTACTACGAACAGATACGAGGGAACTCCCTTTAAGGTCACTTTTCTCGCAAACGACCACTATTATGAACAACTCAATTAATTTAATAAAAGTTATGATTATCTTTTTTCCTCATAATAAACCTCCACTGCATTTCATTAGGCTATATTCATGACAATAAAAAGCAGTATATAGCATATTATATGTTATGTGGAATAGGTCAAAGAAAAGTTGTTTTTGCCTGAAAAAGTTGAAAATATTGTTGTATATGTAATGATCATGCTACTGTACACCCACATTTTAATTTAGGACTACATAATGTCAGTGCATACAGGCAGTTAAACAAGTCCAGATTACAATAACATTGTCTATGATTTTGATGCCAGATGTGTAGGCAGCCAGTTGGCCAAGAGACATCAGCAGACTGGCCACACACAATATAATGCAATAAGTGTCTTAGAGTAAACAGATACTGGAAGGTATATGAGACGGACTCCCAAAGCCAAAATCTGACTAATAACACTGCATAAATCAGTGAGTTTCTGGCTCTGAGACAGAGATACTCCTGATCACATAATATCATACTATTCTGACTTTCCTAGACCATAACCACAGAAATGTATTAATTGCATTAATAAAATATAATGTAATGGTGGGAAACTGTATTCTAAGCTAAATTTAAAAAAAAAGTTTAGAATTGCATCCCATTTTTGTGTGAGTTCTGATGCAGCAGAAACACATCCCATCTTTTTGTTTTAGTTAGGGAGAATGCAGGGGATGTTCCCCTTGTTCACAGATTTTGAGACAAAATTATTGCAGATAGATGAATTTTGAATTGTTTGAGAGCACTTATTGATTGTTCACCACAAATTTGACTGTCTTAGCTGTCCTCCAATATTATGCAGCTAGTGAAACTGGCACTGTCATGTGAAAGTTTGCTGCAGTCTTCTATAGTACCTGCATAGGCCAAACCATTGGGTTTGCAGCCATATAGACCAACTGCCTGACTGATGCTTGAAGTCCCATGACAGAAACATCCCAATACTATCAGGTGATACATGACAACCTACACGTGACTGATGAGAAGTCAGCTTGCTTATTTTTTAAATTGTCCTCAAGATCAACACCAGATAAATTGTGGTTTAAGTCTTTCCACTATGGTATCTTTAGCAGTCATTTAAAGCTAGATAATCATTTTCATTCCCTGAATCTAAGGCATGAAAATTAGCAGATCCTACACGTTGCCCACAGTTTCATTCTATTGACTGCAACTTTGTCCTTGTGTGTCTGATTTATGACTGTGTATGTTCAATAACAGAGATATAGGCTTCATTTCATTTTTGTATAGTGATACTGATGTCACACACCAGTAGGCTTCTCTAGGTCTCCAATTACACAGCATCAAGGCTGCATTACCAACAAGCGGGAAACTGCCATACGGCCCCAGCTACACTGCATGTCATGCATGCAAATCTGTTAGGGAATGTGCACCCCTAAAGTACAGTATCAGCTATGGCAGGTCCTGCATTATTAGCTCATTTTTGGCCATGTTTTGTGCAGGGACATTGTGTCAAAATCTTGTTTTAAGAGCTTTGTTATTTTGTGCATACTCCTAAAATTGTATCAAATTGCAACAATCTAACACAAATTAAGTATTATACCAGCATAGGCATATTGGTTGCTCTGAACTTAATGAAAACTTGAAGGCAACAGAGTAGGCTACATACACACTGCACAGAGGGCGTTGGATGGGCTGTCAGTAGCTGATGGTAAATTCTATTAGGTTAATCCGGCCTTGCACAGCATGCAAACCCTTTCACATCAAAAGTATGTGTACACATACAAGGAATTTGACTCCGGTTTTAAGTTGTACTGTACAATGTACTTACACAGTTCCAAGAACAAGGAAGACAGAACAGACATACAGCTAAAAACAAAGCTGAACAAATGTATGTATAAATGAACATCGAACTATTATGTACATACAAGTAGGTGAAAAAATAGGTGTAAATCCTATTGTACCTGTACTTCGCTTCTCTTCCTAAATGGATAAATTAAAAGTAACTTCCCTGTGTGAAACATGACAAACCCAGACACGGGTACGTGCACAGCAGCAGGCTCGTATACATGTGTGTGTGCGTGCGTGCATGCACGTTTGAAGAGACTGAGAAAGAGCGAAGACGCCTCACCGACTGAGCGCATTTCCCCACCGTGCGGAGGAATACAATGAGCCGTACAGCAGTGGTTCGTCTTGCCTGCCCGCCCCCAGCAAGCCTTGCTCAGTGGCAACCGTCCATTTCCTCTCTCCTTGTAGCGTTAGCAGACCAACTTTTCTAACTCAAACAGCTATGGTGAGTATTTAACCAACTGTGGCTTGTGATATGTACGACTTGAAATTGTGATGAGTTAACTGAATGCCAGCCAGGGGTTGTAATGTATCGCCGGATAGTCGTTTTGTTGAAATATCCTGACGCTTCCATTGCAAAGAGCGCGAGTGGAATGGACCCGGGTATTACCGTTGAGTTAGCCAGCTTACTAGCTGTGAACACCGGCGGCTAGTCACAGGGGCTCGTCGCTGCGAGAGAAGCTTATCACATCATCGTTGCTTAAGCCATTACCCGCCACTGAAATTATAACGGTAGTTGATATTACCCCTCACTAAAGTGGCCACGTATTTGCAGTAGTTGTGGCGTTTCGGTTAGCTGCTAATGTTAGCATCACAGCTAGTGTTACATCCCTAATGACAGATTTTCCGGTATCTGACAGCTGTGATATCAGTCAACTGAGCGTTTTCGCTTCAGTAGTGGTAACGTTAGTTTGTTTCTGGAGTGATGCTGGAAACGCAGTGGCTAGTGTTGAATATCTACACTGAATTTTAATGCACCGAAATCTGTGACCAGTTAGTCACATTAGACATTCAGCTACGAAAAAGACTGATGGGTGAGGTGTTACATCTAACTACACTTCTGGCCACCACTACAGCTGTCAGTCATTGTCACCCTTCCAATAGTATTTAGAAAGGGTCACATATTTCCAAAGCTATTACCATAACAGTTATCGATAACGGCTATCAAAGTACAACATGTAACCACTGTTAAAACCGCCGTGATGACAGCTGTCAGTCCTAATTAGGTCACAGAATATGTTGTAACACCTGTACATGGTCACCCAACCAACCAGATATGTTGGCTACTGTTAAACCTATTATTTGAAGACGTCGACGACCGTTAACTTGTTTCAGGTCACATTTTTTGGCTACTGATTGATGGTAGAAAATGTGTGTTAATGCAGTCTGGTCTGTGGTATCTAACTGAACATTGCAAGCAAGAAGAAAACAGTTTTTTTATTTATTTCTACAATCTGTAACAGTTAAACAGCATAAATGTTTCTAGATATTTACCTCCCTCCCACTTCTGGTACAGAACTGTGTGAAACGTGGTTTGTGTGTCCATAAATGCAATTATTAGCTTCTTATTCAGTGTCCCTGGGACAGTCCCCAGGGAGTGGTAGCATCATACACCAGTTATGGTGTGTAGTTTGTGGAGGGAGTTGCTTACATTCACACACATACAGTGCTCTGTTGTCATGTGGAAAATTTGATTAATATGGTATAGTGGACCTTTTCTTCAGGCTATATGTAAGTCCTAAATGGACACAAACGTTGTGTGACAGATGCAATCTGCTGAACACATTGCAGGCTCCTGGCTCTTTCATTACGCAGACAAAGCCCTCTACTTCGTCAGTTATGTAAACATCTTTTTAATAAATCCTGCAGCAACATGTCACTTAAAGTTATGTTTACAGTTGATTTGTGTCAGCGTCACATCTTCAGTGAATTTTGGTTGAATCTGAAATTGTCATTATTTGTTAGTACTCCTTAACACATCCTCCTTACATGCACGCCTTGACTACCGCAGCGGTTTGTGTCCTAGAGTGTGTCTGGTTTTGTGTCCCATCAGCTCATTAACTACAGTCAAGTGTTATAATCTGCATCCCAGGTGGGAACTATTTGCTGATTTATATTGCTATAATAAAAACCAGCAGGTCCCTCTTTCCAGACGACCTGGGTTGAAAACGAGTAGACTAACATGACTGAGATTTTTTGTTTTGTTTTAGTTGTTATTTTACACCTGTAGAAAGACCGGCGTAGCAGTCTGTTTAAGTTGCATGGTAGTTGGTCCCGGCTGCATTGTTTGGTAATTGCTATACAAGACAGACAGTTTTCACAAAAATGTCTGTAGCTACCTGTTGGATTAGTTACTATAGGTACATGGTTGGTTTGTGGTTGCTATAGCTACATGGTTGACAAAGTTTGATACAGGAAGTAGTCAGTGGGATTGAGACACCTCTGTTGCAGTTGTTGTCACAGTTCCTTTTGATTTGTGGGATTTGTTGAAGGCAGAAAGAGCTCACTGCAGCTGGAGTGTGAATCAGATGTGTTCATGATAAGCCTGCTTGAAGTGAGAATATACTGGAAGCAAAATAGACGGTGTGTTCGCACAACCAGCTGTGATTACCACAGTGTGCACAGACTCAGTGAATCATGTGTGTACAATTGTACACATTAGCATTCGCTCTGCATTGCCACCTATTTTCTAGTGTAGTGATTATAAAGCTATATAGAATAGGTCATATCCATAAAATAACCACATTTAGAACTGTTGTTGTTAATTACTTATTATTCTTGATGTATTTAGTAGTAGTGGTGGAATCAGTACATTTCGATAAAACTCTTAATTCCATTTTCCCCTTACATTTCTTAATACTGTCCATGGGTGCTGTAGAAGTAAGTTTATGGGCCTGCATGCTGCTCTCGCACTGTCTAAGAGGAACGTGGTCTGTGTTGCCAGGCATCGCAGCGCCTTGAGAGGAATTTGGCCTGGGTATTAGAGGGGTTAGCAGCTTGTTAGGCATCGCTTGAGCGCGCGCACACATGCATGGACACACACACATCATCGCTGTCATTATCATCAGCCAAATTCTGAAAGCCTCATTATTATTGCTTGACAGTACTAATACCTTGTAGATGAAACATTATTCTGGCCTCTCCTCCATCTCATTCTCTATTTAGAGTGTTGAGAGTATTGCCATTAGTACCTTTTTATACTTTGATTTCTAAAAACCTTCCAGAAAGTTTCTTAATCATTTAATGTTACAACATACTACATTCTGAAAAAGATTCAAATATCACTAATTGTGGTCTTTCTGTCATCTATTTGAAAGAAAAGTTTAATTCAGAGTCAGTCAATAACTGCATCAAAGATGTTGAATGCCATCTGCATTAAAAACTAACAGCCTTGTGTCAGAGAAAATAAAAAAACGTCATGATGATTTTCATGAATCTAATAAGTGCTTCAAATTCAAAACCATGACAATATAATGTAGAACTCCAATATTGAGATAAAGCATTATATTTTATGTTGTGGTGTCAATGTAAAGAGTACGGTCTAGACCTGCTCTATACGAAAAAGTGCCCTGAGATAACTTTGTTATGATATGGCGCTATATAAATAAAACTGAATTGAATTGAATGGAGGTTATGGACATAAGAACATACTCACTTGTCGAAAGGAAGGAAATTAGAAGATTGAAGTGTTAAATATTGTTGGCATCAGGACACTTTGAACATCTGGTTAGAACGCATTCTTGCACATTCTTATATGTACTAATATTGGTGACAGTATGAATTGAGTTTCATGAGAAGGGTAGTTTTTCATTTTGGCTCATTTACTTCATACAAAGCCCTAACTCGGGACTCTCCTGGGGAAATTAGTGTGTCACTCACAGAAACGTGTTGTTACTGTGTGGATAGGGGCCCCTGCCAGAGGGGGCCATTTGGTGACGTGACCCATGATGCTGTCTAGGAGGTCAGATGACCAGCCAACTGATCCTCCCTAGGAGCTGCAACTGTAGCAGTGAGATGACAGGCCACAGATTAACACATGCATATAGACACACAAACCCCCCGTGACCTCCCCTAGTCTGGACATTGTTACTCTCATACACCTTAAATCAATTTTCCTGACACATTTGAATGACCTCCTCTGGCCTGGCCTCTACACACCCACACACACACATTCTCTTTTCTGTCAGTGTTGAAGGGCCTTCATCTATTGAACTACTGCAGGAGGTAGACACTCCATCTGTGCATCCATCTGTACTGTACATCTGCTGGGGAGATGGACAGACGGCTAAGCCTTCACTGTCTTGTGTAGGCTTACACACACACTGACATGGAGGCACAAGGAGCGGGGTTCTCCAAAGCCTCCCCCAGTTGGAGTCAAATGCAGCCAGAGAAGGACGGTGTCTAGTCACGTACACTCGCAGCGCTGCAAGACACAAGGACAGACAGAAAGATAGACAGTTAAGCAAGTAGGCAGACAGATTTATTGAGAGACAGACAGACGGTTGGACAAGTAACCAGGAAAACGTCAACAGAAAGATCAGCTCTTCATCCAGCTCATGGAAGAGAAGAGTCATCGTCTGTGAGGTCAGTGCCAATCCACTGACCGTTGCTACTCCACAGGGATTGTGAAAACTTCTGTCATCTATCTAGCCATCCACTCACTCTGGACGGATTGAAAGACGAGTCCTGCAGTTATCCAGATATCTGATCATCTGTCATGTGTCCATCCAACAATCATCCTACCCAGGAGAACTAAAAAACATCATCTGTTTCAAATCAAGACTCAAACTCAAGGTTTTTCCTCACCCATACAGTTATGTAACTATTTAGAGAGATGGATGTCCACCAGCCCCTCTGTCCATCCATTTTACAAATCAGGAGATGTCTGGCCATCATTTTTTTCATCCACCTATTCCTCCCATCCTAAGACATCGTTCCTGTCCTTGCCAGCATTCCCTCATCATGCTGCCTAAGAAAGCCGCTCTGTACCCAGCAGAGGATGAGCTGGTGAGCCTGTCCACTGTCTATGACCTCTTGGATGAACAACAGCACTACTACAAGGAGCTCATCCAGCAGCAGGAGAGGAACTACAGAGCCTTCCTACAGATGCTAATGGACTCATCGTCCAGCCGCATGGACAGCCTGGTCAGAGAGATGCAGGACCTGAGGAACTGCCTGCAGAGAACCAAGGCTGAGCTGGCCGAGGTTAAAAAACAGGGCGTCCAGAACAGCAAGCGGGCCGAGTGTCTGGCTGAAGGCCTGGTGCTGGTGCGGGGGGCGCTGGATGGCCTCAGCATCAAAACGGGAGCAATTGGGGGAGGTGCAGGAGGAAGAGGTGTGGATCTGAAGCAGCGCAGAGGAGGTGGCGGGTTAAGGCTGGATGGAGGAGGTGGAGGCAGAGGTGGAGAGGCGAAAAAACCAGAACCGAAAGCAGTAAAGCTGGTGGCAGAGCTCACAGATATCCACTTTGACGACATAAAGGTTGTACACAGATGCACACGCAGTGAACGAATAGGCTCCCTAGAGCTTTTAGCAGCACTGGGTGGTACCTAGCATGGGGTTGTGGTTGATACTGGAGATGATTTGGCTGTGACTAGATCTTGGTATAAGTGTGATAGAGAAGACTGTTCCAAAAGTAGAAAACAAAAACGCAGTTGTGCCTGATTGTTACATCTCCCTGAGTGGAGCTTAAAATGTAGTTCATACCAGTTTCTGATCCCAAGGTCTTCTTTGTGTCTGGTCATTATGGTGGCAGCACTTCACCCATGACACATGCTAGTTGTAATGAATTGCAGCCTGCCTCCCAAGTGTGATGGCTGTTGCTGATTGGCTGTTGGCAAGGAAGTAGGGTTAAAATTGCGTCGGCCCATGACCTGGGTTAATTAAGATCTGTCACTTGTGTCTCGACCTTAGGGACCTGAAGGATTACGCTGTTTTACTCTTTTAAGAGTGTATTATAATGTTTCATGTCTTTCTTCTGTTTTTGTTTTTTAGGCTGACCAACTAACAGAAGAGCAGATTGCAGGTAAGGCGACAATATAACACTACTTTACCATCTTTAGCAACAAACACACATGCTCTGCATAGGTCTATGTATTATCACCTGGAATATCAGTGTTGTTACATCTGCTGTTGCTAATATTTTCTCTTTCATCCTTTCCTCCACCTCCTGTTTTTTTGTTCGCTCCTTTCCTTGATCCTGTCCAGAGTTCAAGGAGGCGTTCTCCCTGTTTGATAAGGACGGAGATGGGACCATCACCACTAAGGAGCTGGGCACTGTCATGAGGTCATTGGGTCAAAACCCAACTGAGGCCGAACTCCAGGACATGATCAATGAAGTGGACGCAGATGGTATGCTGATTCCGCCTCAACATGGGGAAGGATTTTATTAAACTGGTCATTGTAGACCCTTTTTAACAATATTGACTGGTTGTATTTATAAGTTACTTCTGACCTTCTTTCTCCCCCAGGCAACGGGACCATTGACTTCCCCGAGTTCCTGACGATGATGGCAAGGAAGATGAAGGACACTGACAGTGAGGAGGAGATCAGGGAGGCCTTCAGGGTCTTTGATAAGGTATGTCTGTGTGTGTGTGTTTGGTTTTGTGTTGTAAAGATGAAGCAAGAAAAATAATTGATTCTTAGATGTATCATGTTTTTCTCATCAGCAGTTTAGCATTAATACACAAAAGTCATCTTAGTGTTCCCTGAGTTTAAGATGACAACTAAGGAGAGGGACTACTTGCCTCTGTTTGGTCTGCCAGTGATACTTGATAAAGATTGTGTGACTGACTGTAATGCTGTGTGTTTTTGTTGGCCAGGATGGCAACGGTTACATTAGCGCAGCAGAGCTGCGTCATGTGATGACTAACCTGGGAGAGAAGCTGACAGACGAGGAAGTAGACGAGATGATCAGAGAAGCAGACATCGACGGAGACGGACAGGTCAACTATGAAGGTACAGGAGCCCAAAGTCCCTCTGGAGATTTGAGAAAACTTGACCACACTAATACACATACAGTAGCTATGCACACGCACCTCCTTTCCTCCATCATTAGTGTTAGGATTAATTCTGTTTATGGAACAGGGCTGGATTATGTGAGCTGACAAACACTGATGATAGACAGAAGCTCTGGTCATTTTGTGTGTCTGAAGGAGTGTCTCTGGTTTCTTTTAGCCTGATCAGTCATGATTTTTTTACTCTGTTATAGTACAGAAGTTAAACACTGTTCCTGATGGCTGTTTATTGTTTTTTCCCCCCACAGAATTTGTTCAGATGATGACCGCCAAATGAACTGGGCTCACACAAAGAATCAGTCAAATGTTTCACTTACCTCTTATTGCAAAAATCTACATTTATTCATACTGTTCTGTATAGACAACTTAAACTGAATGTTGGAAAACTGAAAATCTGTCCATATAAACAAGCTCAAAAAAGGTAAAAGAAAAACCTAAATGAATCTGCATGTACTGGCTTGTATTCCCCGCCCCCCAGCGCTGAGCTGCCCAATCAGATCTCAAGTTGTAAGCCAAGCAGCCTCTCTGCAGCTGGCTGGTTTGGCCACTGCTCCTCTGCTTCCTGGTTCCATCTGCCTGATGTCATGATGATTATATGGGCTGGCCAATCGCCTTTCTTCTATGACTTCCTGTTTTCTTTTTTTCTGTTCTTCATGCATGCAGCTTTAGATGGGTTACTGTTGAGAGCCCAGTGGCAGAGGGCTGTTGTTGGGCCTCAGGTTGGCCTGGGACCCACAGAGAGGGAGGGAGGGGTTAGTTGACAGATGGATGGGAGTGAGTGAACCAGTGGAACCTTTGCAGTTTGCTTACCTAAATGAAATCAGTTACGACAGAGATATTTTTAAGAAAAATATTAAAATGGAATAAATAAGTAACTCATTTTAGATTCTGTGTTTCTGGCATGTCAGGATACTCGCTTTATCCTTTGTGTGTTTACCTTTTTTGAGGGAGAATCCTGGGTGGGGCATAGGTTTGAGACCCTTGGGCGGTGGGTGTTGTAGACTATTTGGAGGTGTTGGGTGGGCTTTAAAGATGATGATATACAAGAGCAATTTTTGGGGCAATATCATCAGTTATAGTTGGAAATTTACAAACAATGAAAAAATAAGTTTATCAGTCAGTAGTGAAGTCAAATCTGTGGTTATTCCTCACTGAAGCATGCTTAGGAGCAGTGTATTGCCTCAAAGGTCGCGTGTGTGTCATGATTCTACAGGGGTGTTAATTTCAGTTTAGTGGGGACAGGGTCGGTGCTTTGAGGCATTTCTATCTTGTGTTTGTGTGTGAGTTTGCGTGTGTGTGGGTGCGGCGAGGCCCGGCCCAGTCCAACTGTTCTGTTTAGTTCAGTTGATCTGCATTCCAAGTTGTACATGCTAGTCTTTACATTTTGTTTTTCCAATAAAATATCATGAACTAACATCTCGTACTGGGTCTCTGCGTTTGTTTCTTAAAAATGAGCCCATTTGTGTTTTCTCTCAGTGAAGGCTGATTCTGTGGAGAAAGTGCTGCTTTAAAATGACTCATCTGTGCTACTTATTACATGCAATGTCTTTCTAACTGTGTAAGTGTAAGCACTTGGGACTTGGTCAGCTCCTAGATCTCCTAAATGAGCTGTTAGAGAGGATCAGACAGGGATGGACATTAGCACCAGCCAAATGCTCGTAAAATATGAAAGTGGCTGGTAGATGTCAGACACAAAGTAAGGATTTATGATTGAGTGGCTGGTGAATTTGAACATTTATCTGCCAGTGGCTGGTAGATGTTCACATTTTTAAAAAGTGAATTCCCCACCTTGGTTGGTCTGGTTTTCCGCAAACACACTAGACGAGAACAGAAAAATGCTACAAAAAGTTACTCTAATTATCTTGCCTTGTTGATACAGTTATTAACAAAGAAGCACTTCCCACGGAACAACTGATAAATCGGTACAATATCCTATCAAAGTCACTGTTCAGATGAGGGAATAGGAGGATTTTCAAAACCTACTTAAAAGTCTGTTCTCAACTTGACTAACATGTCAGTGTCCCAAACATCAGTGACTGTTATGGACACTGGCATGTCCTCACTGATCTAATGCTACAATTGGTGTATATGTGTGTATGGAGGGGTGTCACAAGGACTTCTCCAGATCGTCGAGAACGTCTACAGATGAGGAGGTGTTGCTAGGCAACAGAGCCAGGCATGGGGTGGTGGGTGGAAGTGAAAGAGAGGGAGCAGAAAACTGTGGGAGTTTGAGGAGCGAGTAAGAGGAGAGACAAGGGGGGGGGGGGGGGGGTTGAAAGACAATAATAGAATCCCAGGACTTGAGGGAGAGGAAGAGAGCGAGGGATGAAAAGAAAATGAAAACAGATTCACAGTGCATCTTAAAACCCATAAAATCTCCTCCTCCTCCTAAGATGCATCCCTATTTCCTCTGATCCAGAAGCTGATATTCTGACTGTTTAAACAGCTGATGCCAGCAGAAGTTGTAGGTCTAACAAAAACACTAAAGGCTTCACTGTGTGTTTAATTACTCAGCAGCTATGTCAATAAGCAGAATAACTTAATGTTTGTACTGCTGGTGTATATGTACTGATGCTACTTTCTAGAACATATATCAAATGTAGCTGATGATTCTGAGTGTGGCATCGATGAGAAGCAGACAGACAGATGGAGAAGTGAGGGAGGTGTTCGATTTATCCATGTATAACACACACACATTCACACAGTTAGTAGCTCTAGTTATGTAACTGTCTGAAGTGTATTAATATATCTTGCTGCTTGCTATTAGTGAGCTGCCACTCCAACATTATTAACAGGGTTTCCAATCCAGAAGTCTTTTCTCACATTCGCCTCAAATTCATCACACACACACACACACACACACACACACACACACACACACAGAGACACAGAGACACAGAGACACACAATCCCCCACTCCTGGCTCCAGCTTTCAGCCACATAAATATTTCAGTTTTTCACCTGACAGCCAGAAGAATGGAGTTGGGTGGAAGTGTGTGTGTGTGTTAGGCTTGGACATCCCATACTACTGTATGGGGCAGATATTCAGTATTTTAGCTGTCATTCTTTTTATTTCTTCTTTGTCTTTTTCCATTCAAAATAATATGCTAAATTTTCTGGCCATTGCAGATAACGGATGTCGGATTTGAATACTTTTGTGAATGTTGTTCGTATGTGAGTGAGCAAGCATGCACATGCATCTTACTGTTCAGTTCATTCAATATTTCAGAGGCTGTATTCTGGAGGAAATGCTGTATGATGTTGGAGTCCGCTGGCATTAAAAGATGACATTTTAAACAGCTGAAAAACAAAACATGATCAGCCTTCACAATCACCCTTTAAAAACACTGGTATGTCTTCCCATGTCGTTTTTCAGAGACAAAATAATTCCCTTTTATCCCTTTTGTGAATATTAAACACTCCCTGTAATCACTAACAGTGGTGATCAGGGGCGTTATCATGGAGTAGAGTATGAATGATTTGTATAAGTGTTAGCAGTAAATATAGTAAAATATACACAGAAAATGTACTCATGGTAAAGAACGGTCCCTCCCAAGAGTGTTAAGATTGTGTTAACATGTAGTCTGACTGCTGCATTACTGTTGGGGAGGTTAAAATACATGTATCTCAACTTCTGGGGATTTTCATGCTTTCAGATAAGTTAAAGATTTATAATGTGAAAACCATGTATCTCCAAATTTGGCGATTTGGAATTGGATTATCTGAGAATGCATTGTCACACAGCTGAAAACGGCAGTTTTCATCAGCTCTTGAAATGTTGATGTTTTGGAGGAGGTTCGTGGTTTTCACAAGACAGCGATTGTGCTCCTCTAAAGTTTACAGATAAATAATGCTAGGACCAAGCTGAGATACAAGATTAATACCCGGCAGTGGTATTTAGTTAAAAAAAGGTTTAATAAGCCGTCAGATACAATGTAATGGAGTAAAAAGCACAAAACGCCCCCCAAAATGTAATGTATATGTAATGAAAAAACCATTATCAGCCCCATATACAGTACACCTCTTGGCTGAGGCCATGACCTTTAAGGGGGATTAACTGTTAGTGATACCTGAGCAGTAGCAGGGGGACTGTGGTGTGTCTGAGTGTGAACTGTGGCTTCCTGACACTCTAGGACAAAGCCTGTCAGCACTGTAATCCTCTGATACAAAACACACAAAGGAGGACACACCTATCCACTGACAGACACACACCTGAGAAAGTAACACACACTGCTGGTCCCGAGGTCACATCCAGAGGATAATGCCACACAGGTTTGTACTAACCCTAATAGTAAGCCTTACAGTAAATATTTTCTCATCAGAGCACAAATTAGGAGTAGAAGAAACCTGGGACGAAGATCACAAATGTTTTCACTATTCAATATATCGAATACAACAAATGGACAAGAAGTCCCACTTGTTTTTGGTCACTTTTAATATTATCTTTGTCATTATTATCATCCTAATTTCAGTCATTCATTTACAGCACAAAGGACTCGCTGACTGAGCTCACATCAACAAACTGAACCAGTTCATCCTTTTATTCCTCCAACAGCATCTCAGTAACATCGTGCACCAGAAAATAGAATTATAATTTACTTTCTAAAATAACAATGTTAATAATACACTTCCAAATATACAACAATAATCCTTTGTATTTATAATGAAAAATCAAATGAAAAAAACCCAAACTATATTCATCTAGTTGTATTTAACGTAACTGTGACAGGACACAAAGACAACACAATCACTGGTTGCATTTACACAGGACAGAAAATCGGACTTTTGAGAAAATGTGTGCAACAGATTCCTCCCATTCATACATAGAATTTGTTAAAATATAAATGTTACATATAGGAGCTCCACTTTGAAACTTAACTGGTTATTATCTGCGACATTATCGTGCGTTTTTGTAGGTGGCACTCCTTTTGTGTTTAACTATTATGACCACAGCTGCTCACGCTAAAAACATCAGCTTGTCCAAATAGATCAAACGCATAAAAAGAAATGAACAATTATTCATATGGAAATGGAATTTATTTCACAGCAACAGTTTGACATTTTGGGAAATACGCTCATTCGCTTTCTCACCAAGAGTTAGATGAGAAGGATGATACCACGCTCATGTCCGTACGGTAAGTACGAAGCTGAAGCCATCAGTCACTTAGCTTAGCATAAAGACTGGAAATGTGGGGAAATGGCTAGCCTGGCTCTGTCTAAAGGTAACAAAGTCTGCCTACCAGCACCTCAAAAGCTATCTAATTAGCATGTTATAGCTCCTCTGTTTAATCCGTATGTTTAGTCTTTTATTTAATTTGTTGTATAAGCTAATTGGCTTCTGGTTGTAGCTTTACCTTTACCTTTACCACACAGACATGAATAGCAAGAAAGCAAGAAAGCGTATTTCCAAAATGTCAAATTGTTCCTTTAGTTTTAAAGTTCCCCTTGGGGAAATTGAATACTAGTGCACATATTAGGACTTTTTGTGAAATCATAGAATGTCATAGAAGTATGGTTCAACAAAGGGGCATGTAAAGGCTGTACACGTGATAAAATGTACTTTAATTTAAAAATGTAGAAAAAAAGAACTGACAGCCCTCTCTTGGACATCAGCGGTTTCAAATCTGATCTCCTGCGTGTGTAAATGCAGCCTGTGTTTTGGCATTCAGACTTCTCTGATCAACTGATTCTTCAGCGATGTGTTGATCCTGTCTGTCGATGCTCCATAAAGATCTGGCTGTCCTGAGCCAGCCATACAGCAAGTGAACGTGTGTGTGAGTGGTTGAGTGGTTTACCTGGCCATAATCCTTTTTTTTTTTTTTGTCAAATTTGCTATATCTACCCTCAGTGTGTGAAAGGAAAATGAGACTGTGTGTGTGTGTGTGAATTTTTGGACTAAACAACATGTAAACAAAATGTAAACTCTTAGGCTTCTGAATGCTAGCAATGGCAGAGTAGGAACTCAAACTGAATCTTATTTACACCTTTGAACAGGACAAAACAACAAACGCATCATACTACAAATCACATAAAACCAGACAGAAATATGCACAGGCAACATGTTGGCACACATGCACAGACACAAACAGGCACACAAAAAGTGCAGATCGACACACACACAAGCAACGTATCAGCACACAGACACATGCCCTCACACACACACACACACAGTCAGGGGTCACAGCCACAGCAAGGCATTGTGGGAAGGGTGGGTGGGCAGGGGAAAGCGTGTACGTATGTTTATGTGTACTATTTGCATTTGTATACAGTGTGTGTGTATCTGAGGATATGGCAGTAAAACCTTGTGTAAGTGGCATGCAGGCATGCTGTGTGTGTGTGTGTATGCCATGTGTGCAGCTTGCAGGTCCATCATTTGTGCCACTGTGCTAAAGTACTGAGGCTATCACTATGAAGGTGTGTGTGTTTCATAGTGCTCTGGGTATGATGGTGAAGGGCAGAATGGGGCTGCTGGCCTCCAGCTCCAAGGCGGTGAGGAAACACTCGGTGGCAGCAGCAGCGTTTCCCTGAGCCTGCAACACCTCACCCAGGCTGTTCCACACATCATGAGCCGTGCTGAGGAGAGGAGGAAACAGGAGAGGAGAGGAGAGGAGAGGAGAGGAGGGAACAGGAGGGGAGGGGAGAGGAGAGGAGAGAAGGAAAGAGGAGATGAGGAGGGGAAAGGAACAAACAGGAGGAGAGGAGGTAATGGGAGAAATGAGAGGAGAGGTGAATAAAGATGAGAGGAAAGGGAAGGTGATTAGAGAAAAATGGGAAGCAAGGAGAGGAGAGAAGGAAACAGGAGATAATGGAAGGAAGGAGCAGAGGAGGAAACAGGAGAGGAGAGGAAAAGGGAGGTGATGAGAGAAAAAAGAGAAGAGGAAAGGAAAAAAATATTGTAACGAGTGCCTTAAGATAAAACAATCATGTACATTGCAGTGGCAAACACACACACACACACCCCTACACCTGAACCTACACACACACCTACCTGTTGACCTGCACAGCGTCCCTCAGGACTTTTTCAGACAGACTGTAGCGCTGCAGCTGGTGGAGAATCAGACCCTGTGGAGCGGCAGAGACAAAAAAGAGGAAGAAAGAAAGGAAGAACATTGGTAGGCTTATAGTCTGTTGTGATGAATGTGTACTGCAATGCTATGCATTTTCATCCACTTTAAAGGCAAGTCACACTGGTGGTGATGATTCTTGTTGGAGTTTTGAGACACTTTTCTGGGAATTACTTACAGCAACAATGCAGTCGCATTACGTGTAACATTACCAGGTTTATTGTTCTTTAAAGTACAATTCTGTTTTATTGCAGAAACTAAATCACAACACGTCACCATGCAATGAGCTGCATTATTTTCATTGGCTATATCCTTTATGTTAAGGCCACAAATTCTACAGCAGGGCTCCCACTTTCCCTCACCCTAGGAAGAGGATTGGAAAAATCGTTGGGATCCACCCAGTGAAAGTGACAGAACGGAGAGAGGAGAGAGGAGAAAGAGGGATCACTTTGCATGCTGTGGAGGAGTGAAAATAAACTGTGGGGCACACCCGTCATTCTCCACCATAAGGAGGAAACATTTGTCAGCACTGATACTCTATCATTCAGACACTCAGATATATTGCAAGCCTTTTCCCTGTAAATGTATATGATCCAAAAAGAACAGAACATGTGCTATAAAATAGATGGTATGCTCTTTTTTATTAACTTAAGTGTGGATTTATGAGTACAAGACAAGTCAAATTAATTTAAGAACTAAGTGGTGGTTCCCTTTGTAGGTTTTAAATTTGCTATATATTTTGTGATTTTGTCAAAACAGACAAAGAATGACAGAATGAATACAAGGCAAAATTTGTACAAATTTTGGGGTTGAAATGACTAATAGTTACCAAATGTTTTGGAATAGATCGTCTCAGCCGGCATCTGTGAACAGGCTGCAATGGCTGCAATCTGTTATCCTTTGGAGCAACTGCGCCCATCAAAGTCTGTCCACTAAAAGTGCTTGTTTTGTCACTGACAGGCTCAGACTGTTATCCTAAGTGTCTGACAACATTGTGGAAAGGATCCCTACAGAGACAGACCGTTGGTTAAAGAGTAAGATCCTTTTTGTTTGACCAGAAACAGAAAGTCTCGTTCAGGGAAAAGTCTTGCGAGAGGTTGAGTTGTTGCAGGAAGACGACTGTGGAAATGTGAGTTGGAGAGAAGAGTTTACATAGAAGAACTACTAGCAAGAATTTATTTCCAAAGTCATGGCTGAATATTTAGCTGATTTCAACAAAGCAGATGAGCCTTTTGAATTCGATGGCCATTCCTATTTATTTGAGTCAGAGTATATGGATCTTCCTGCAACAACTCAACTTCTCGTGAAATTTCAGAGCAAGACTTCTACAAGCACTTTTAGTGCAGTTGCCCCAAAGAATTATGTTGCTGCCATTGCAGCGGTTCGCGGATGCTGGTGGAGGCGATCTACTGGAACAACTATTTGTCATTTAGATCCCAAAATCGGAAAAATATAGGGCCATGGTTTCCCTTTAAGGACATAATATGCATATTAAACTAAAGTATGGCCCTGAATTATCATTACATCTTGCTTATCTAGAAGTCAAAGATATAAAAAGTGGATAGTGAGTCTCAATTTCCGTTGTATTGTACGTACTATGATGATTTTAGAGAGTCAATTTTCCATGTAATGGCTTGACAAAACCCTGAATATTCTTTGTCTCAAAAGCCTAGAGAAAAAAACACAAGAGTGATTATTCAGGTAGTATTTATTCTGATGTCTCTTTATAATTAGATCTGTATTCACATTTATTTATATTAGAGATTCATGAATGTTGTTGTAGACATGAAGCTCTGAAAATATAATTGTGAAAATTACTCAATTTGGTTTTCTTTTTTCTTGTTGGGGACTTTTTGTAGTATTTGTTTGAAAATGTATACAGTGCATTCTGGATCTGGCTTAAATGAATTTGTGGTCTCATGTAAGGTGTAAGTCCATGCAGGCCGGGCATAGTTCTATGCATGACATGTTATTAAAAACGTCAGCCAGCACTTACTAGTTTGGGATGGTCTGTGATATGGTGAAACCTCCAAGTGAACGTGCACACAGAGGCAGAGTGCTCCAAATGGGACTGAGCCGATAAGAAAGAGGTAGAGGAGCGTACAGATAACAAAAGAGGGAGACAGACTGTTCCCTCTCTTCACTTATAGCTAATTACATGAACACAAACCCTCAGGCTGTACGCTCTCTGCAGGCGGACAGGACCGGATTTGTCAGAGTCCCAAGAGACCAAACACAAGGACAGAGCAGACAGAGAACATCAGAGTCTGAGAGTGTGTGTGTGTTACCAGTCTCTGCATGGTCTTGACGTGCGTCGGGTTGATGGACAGGGCCTCTTCATACCAGCGTTTGGCCTCGTCCATGTTGCCCCTAAGCTCGGCTATCTGGCCCCTCATGTACAGCACATTATGGGATGTGGGGAAGAGGTTGGCGGCTTCCTGTGTGCAGGCCGACGCCTCGGCGGGCTTCGACATGCCGGTGTACACCTCAGCTGTCAGAGAACCACAGACAAGGAGGAGAGATAGCAAACGTGAGTGCTGAACTGCAAGTGCAGCAAGTTTCCTTTTGTTTTATTAAAATGTGCAACTTGAAGCAGTTTCAGACATCAGTATCTTTGTCAAATCAGCTGATAGCTTGGTCTGTATATCTGTACATACATATATTTATATTATACGCACATGTATATTTGTCCATATTACATCTGTATAATTGCTCTTCTGTATAGTAATATAGAACATCTGTAAATCTACCACACTTCATCGGTATATTGCTCTTCTGTAAATTAATGCTAATTTTATTCCTACCTTTTACACTGCACTTATCTGTACATAACTGCTCACATAACTTATTTGCACATAATCTGCACATGACTATTTTGCACCTTTTACTATTGCACTTGCTGCTCCCTGCACTTCTGATTAGATGCTAAACTGTATTTCGTTACTCTGTATTTATACATGTGTAATGACAATAAAGTTGAATCTAATCTAATCTAAAATTACTGTCAACAACTGAGATAATGGCCGATACAACCGGCAGCCCCTCTCACAAAATTAGGACTGCATTTCCCATAAATGCTGTTGTTGTGTGGTACAAAGAGGATGCGGACCCATCACAAGTAACATTTTTTAACCTCTCAAACTGAACTGATGTATCAAAATTAGATATTTTAACAGTAGTCTAGAGCAGTGGTTCCAAACCTTTTTGGCCCCCACAGCCCTGTCAATTGAAATCACATACCCTTTCATCTATTCCCACCTATCATGTTCAAATGTATAACACTATTGATGATATAAAAGTGGATGTTGTTACAATAATGTTTTCATATAATTGTGTTAAGTGTTAAGGTTGGTTTGGTCAGCAGTCATACTACCACTTAGAGTGAAGCTGAATGCTCCAACCGTTTACAATCCAATACTTTTAGCTAATTATTTTAACAGTTTAGTCATTACTTTTAGCTATTTCAACCATTTATCCAATACCTTTAGGCAAGGCAGCTTTATTTATATAGTACATTTCAAAACACAGAGGCAATTCAAAGTGCTTGACACAGGCAAAGAAAAGCTTTGAAGAACGATATTCAAAACAATTAGAATAAAATCAATTAAGATAGTGAAATGAGATAAAATGAAATCA
Organism: Macquaria australasica; assembly: GCA_005408345.1. Lineage (NCBI taxonomy): Eukaryota > Metazoa > Chordata > Actinopteri > Centrarchiformes > Percichthyidae > Macquaria > Macquaria australasica. Next base: position 242,786 of record SEMN01000379.1, on the reverse strand, counting down.
AATACATAAAATAAAATACAGTTACAGTGCAGTAATAAGTTGTAAGTTGCCAGTGCAACAAAGAAAATAAAAGTGCATTAGAGAAACCAATCAAGCAGAGCACTGCAAAACCGCAGAGTTTTTAATTTAGATTTAAATTACCTGTTTAGACCTCAGTGCTCTCTCGCTAACTAGTTTTGACTTTCTCTGCAACGAGTAGTGTTCAGGTGTTACAGCTTCCTTAATATGTGGATATATTTTTAATCAAATCATAATTTCTATTATTTTAATTAACTGAGCTACTTCACAATCTTTCCACATACGTACGTAAGTAAAATGATTTAAGAGCCACAAACAGAAAGCTACATTTATTTATGGAGAAAACTTTTCAAATTGCACAAAGGAAGAAGCTCAACATGAGGGAGAAAATGAGTGAGAAAGCATAACTCAATTTTTTGAGTTTTTTCAAATTGCATCAGCGAGACAAATATTTTCAGTATCAAGGTTACCTAATGCATTCTGTGTATTACTGTGATGGAGACAAAAAACGAGACAGGAAATGAGTATGAACTGTCTGCCTGTCTGCCCTGTGATTGGATGATTGTATTAGCTGTGTCGCCAAGCTGGAAATGACCACCTCTGACAGGAAGCAGCTGGAGAGATAAACAGGGGCACAAACAACCTCCGTCTATGGGTGTGTGTGCTGCCTGCATCTGTTTATGTATACTCTTCAGTCTGCTTACAGTTTGTGTCTGCTGGTGATGCAGAAACGAGAATCTCCAGAGGAAATCTAATCTGGTGTGACGGCAAAGGCCATCAAACTGCTGTTAAATACAGTCTTACAAGCTAATGCCAGCACACTCAGTACAACTTCAAGTCTGTCTGTCTGAAGTCTATGCAGGGAGGACGATCATGTGTGTCATAATGGGAGAAAACGTGATGGGAACCAAAAAACAATACAAAAAGACCATCAACCACGAATCGCAACAGAGCAGTGGAAGGGGATGGTGCATATTGATAATTCAGTTATCAATACTTACCCACACTGTGGCCAAATATAACACTTTGATTGCAAGCTTGCCATTTTAACTGTGTGACCTCTCAAAGTTTTATTTAGTTTGGAGTACACAGCACTACCACGTTTTATACCACTGTTTTATATCATTGTGTAATGGAAGGGTATTTATACTGTGTACTATAAGTGTAAAAAACACCTTCTTCTGATTAAATATACAGGAAATATAACTAACATTACCTCTATGGGCAGAACTAGGTGAAAAAATAGCTTTGACCTCATCCAGAATGGAAAAATGCTGTTATTTTTCCCTTTGAGACAGCTTGTGACCATTACATCACAGGTTAATGCCTTTTATGACATGGGTCGTCAACAGGATTTTTCATGCCCGAATAGGTGAAAGTATCTAGTATTTTTACTCATATGTAGGCTTTTGAAGGCCTGAAGAGATAATGTATCCAGTATTTTTTCTTATTTGAAGGATTTTTGAGGCCTGAAGAGGTAAACGTTTCCCATATTTCATCTTCCTCATCCAAGAAAATGCAAAAAATGTAGAGAAAAGTAAGAAAACTATTTTCTGTATCCGATTTCTCTCTTTATCATTTCTGGTGAGCAGATCTAAGTCATTCTGATGGAACTGTCAATGCATTCTGATACACGCTGATGATATTATTTGCTAACATCAAGAAATATTAGCTACACTTACCTTACTTCCTACCGACTAATAGAGTCAACAAGGCATTACAGGACCTACAGGACAGTACAGTATGTAAGTCTGTTGACTGATGTGTCCACACACATATGACCAGAGGCAAATGTTAGGGTCCAGATGGGCTGAAGGCTACATGAGGATGTAACGGGTGAGGCTTTTGTATTTACTAAGTAACCTAACCTAACCTAACCTAACCTTATTACAACCTCCTGAGTCATATTATGGTTAAGGGGGTAGAGACATGGTAACAATGGGATGTTAAAACTCTTCACTGAAACTGTGGCGTCAGATTTATGTCATATGTCGCAAGCGCCATAAAACGTTGTTTAAAATAAGAAGCCTCTGGCCAAACTGTCTGCCTGTTGTTCAGTACAGAACAGACGCTGTCAATCAAGGCTCAAGGAGGTCCTCTGTGTGTGTGTGTGCGTGTCTGTGTGTGTGATCGCGCTGACAGTGACTCTCTCATGAGAGGGCCAGTGCCTTCCTTGGTTTCCGCCCCCAAATTGTCAAAAGTCAGGTCGATTAGTGCGAGCAGAATTTAACATGGAGAGCAGAGTGAACCTTTGAGAGCGTGTATGCCCTCCAGCGCTCGGCAGGCAGAAACTCTCATTGCGTGGTGGCTGCTTTGTTCTATACACGCAGGTGCCATTCTTTGCCTCTCCCTATGTTTAGTTCCTCACTCGCAGCTGCCTGTACAACTCTTGGTTGTTGAATTTGTGTGCAAGGACTTATATTGTGCGAGTGGCAGTTAATATCTACGCATGTGAAATAATAGTTTGCTCGTGAGCAAACTCCTTTAGGGCGTGTTAACCCAACCAACTAATGAATGTTAAGGCAACATCAGAATACATGTTTTTTTATATAGCTGTGGTCAGACAGGAACCACAAGCATTCTCTCATCTAGTCTCTCTCTGTAAACGCTGTTTAAAAAACCTAAAATACCAGACCAGTGCCTATATCTGTTGCACTTTCATGTATGTACTGTACATGTACGTGTGCATACCTTCTAATTGCATCCGACAAAGGACTTGTCTCTGTACTTGTCTTACTAGATCTTAGTGCTGCATTCGATACCATTGACCATCACATTCTATTACAGAGACTAGAACATTTAATTGGCATTAAAAGGCACCGCACTAAGCTGGTTAAAATCCTATTTATCAGATCGATATCAGTTTGTACATGTTAACAATGAATCCTCTATGCACGCCAAAGTTAGTCACGGAGTTCCACAAGGTTCTGTGCTTGGACCAATTCTATTTACCTTGTATATGCTTCCTTTAGGCAATATTATTAGGAAGCACTCCATAAATTTTCATTGTTATGCAGATGATACCCAATTATATTTATCGATCAAGCCAGATGAAACCAATCAATTAGCTAAACTTCAAGCATGCCTTAAGGACATAAAAACCTGGATGACCTGCAATTTTCTGATGTTAAACTCAGACAAAACCGAAGTTATTGTACTTGGCCCCGAACACCTTCGAAACACATTATCTAAAGATATAGTTTCTCTAGATGGCATTGCCCTGGCCTCCAGCGAAACCGTAAGGAATCTTGGAGTTATCTTTGATCAGGATATGTCCTTTAACTCCCACATAAAACAAACTTCAAGAACTGCCTTTTTCACTTACGTAACATTGCAAAAATCAGGCACATCCTGTCTCAAAAAGATGCAGAAAAACTAGTCCATGCATTTGTTACATCTAGGCTGGATTATTGCAACTCTCTATTAACAGGCTGCCCCAATAAATCCCTTAAGACTCTCCAGCTGATTCAGAATGCTGCGGCACATTTACTGACAAGAACCAGGAAAAGGGATCATATTTCTCCCATATTAGCTTCTCTACACTGGCTCCCTGTAAAATCCAGAATAGAATTTAAAATCCTTCTCCTCACCTACAAAGCCCTTAATGGTCAGGCACCATCATATCTTAAAGAGCTCATAGTACCCTATTACCCCACTAGAGCACTGCGCTCCCAGAATGCAGGGTTCCTTGTGGTTCCTAGAGTCTCTAAAAGTAGAATGGGGAGCCAGAGCCTTCAGCTATCAAGCTCCTCTCCTGTGGAACCAGATCCCAGTTTGTGTACGGGAGGCGGACAACCTCCTCACATTTAAGAGTAGGCTTAAGACTTTCCTCTTTGATAAAGCTTATAGTAGGGCTGACTCAGGTGACCCCTGAGCCACCCCTTAGTTATGCTGATATAGGCCTAGACTGCTGGGAGACTTCCTATGATGCACTGAGCTCCTCTCTCCTCCTCTTCCTCTCCATCTGTACGCCCTCATATCCCATCAATGCTTGTTATTAATTCAACTTCTTCCTGTAGTTGTGTGCTTTCTCCTCTCTCTCCTTCTGTTGCTTTCTGCAGGTGTTTCTGCCTCCGGAGCTGTAGAGTCTGGGTCTGTGGTTGCTGCCGCCTGCTGCCCCCGTGCTCCTGCTCTGCACCCGCTGCTGCTATTACTGTTGTTGCTCTTATTATTAGTATTGCTATTATAATGTTGCTCTTAGTGTTGTTTCTGTTGGTGTTAACATCAATGCCATTACCACAGCTATTACTTTACATCTCTATGTGAACTGTATTGTGCTGCTGTATGTTCTCTTTCCTCCTGCCCCCCCCCTTCAACCCAACCGGTCGAGGCAGATGACCGCCCACCTAGAGCCTGGTTCTGCTCGAGGTTTCTACCTGTTAAAAGGGAGTTTTTCCTTGCCACTGTCGCCTAGTGCTTGCTCATGGTGGGAACTGTTGGGTCTCTGTAAATATAAATATAAATATAAATATAAAGAGTCGGTCTAGACCTGCTCTACTCGAAAAAGTGCCCTGAGATAACTTTGTTATGATATGGCGCTATATAAATAAAACTGAATACCTGCATGCAGCCAGATCTGAGCCAGGGTCATCCAGGGGTGCAGGGGTCCATGTTTGGGGGCGCTGCTCTGTAGGGAGGAGGCTACCTCAGACAGAGCCTGCTCTACGCGGCTGGCTGCTATAGATGTAGCATGAACCGAACCTGGGGGGACAGAATCAAACCATTACACCCGCCATCTCCTAGAGGTACTGACTTACCACTACGGCAGCGCTAGGCAGGCAGCCATGTGCCACAATGCAGGGTTTTAACTCAACCAAACATGACAGCAGGTTTCACTGATTCCCACAACTTCAGAGAGAGAAGGAACTTGTCAGTGAACCCTGGAGTGTTTGGGTGCAGTAAAAAGCTCAACACTCTGGGCCCACATTGGCACACAGTTTCCTGTTCCTGCACTAAAGCCTTTAATCAGTGTCCACACCATTCCACACGCTGCAACACAGTGTTATGGGCCTGGATTAACCAGGTTCAAATTAATTAATTTCTGCACCACCATGCATAAACACAGCATCAATAGGCACTCTACTGATTAGTAACTGATTTTGTCTCTGCGTTTAAATTACATCAGATTATTACAGGGGCACAAAATGGCCACCACATGGGACTGCAGATGCACACTGCAGATCTGTGAAAGCAAAACATAATATGATGTCCTTCTAATATTACATAAAACACATCTATGAATATTTTTGACTCGCCACTCATCTTCCATTGCCTATTTATCTATTGTGTGTTGTATACTTTTTGTTCAAGTCGACAAAACGACTAGAAACTTGTAACCATTGCTGCAGCATTACTCGCTTCTCTACTGTTAATCTATATGCTCAAGTATGTTGCAAACACTCATCATCATTTTGCCCTAATTGAGAAAGAAAATATGCTACTTCTGTCAGAGCTTTGAGGAGGCCAGTGCTGCAATATGGCTTGCATTTAGCCATATTTGGCAACATAAAGATAATGAGTGCAGTACAGTACAGATGGATGGGTGAGAAGTGGAGCTTTTTACAGGCATCTTTCAAGCCTACAGGGGGTGAGTGACTGATACTCCAAACATACATTTTGGGTGGAAAGTTGTTATTTGTTTTCCATATTTCCATCTCACACAACACAAATGCATTTGAAGTTAAGTAGCCTGATTTGATGGGCACATTGTAGGGGTTAATTTATTAGATGCTAGCATGCGGCAGCGCAGCCTACTGCAGCACATTCAAACATGTTGAAACAAACTGTATTGTTGCCTAAATGGACTTAATATTGACCAAAAATCGAACTAACTTTTGCTTAGTGATGTGTCAACGGGATTTTCCGCTCACTAAATCTGTCTGCCAGCTCACGCATAGGTTAAAGAAAACTCAATGCTAATTAGAGAGCTTTCATCAGTCTCTCCAACTTGTTTTTTCCCCTACACCCACCCCTTTTACTCTCCTGAATACAATGGTCTTATCATGCTCATTATCAGATCTCAAATAGGCAGGGAGGCGTGTGGCTGTGACAGTGAAATGATAAAGTGCTATTCAGTCAGTGATTAGTCAGTCAAACAGAAGTGGTACTGTATATTTACATTTGGATTGCATTCACTTATAATATTTTGCGGCCATAATATTCAAGTCAATTTATCAGCAGGATATTTGTAAAAAAAAAAAAAAAAAAACTAGAAAAAAAGAAAAGAAACGAAATAAATAAAACTGACAAAACCATGAGGCATGAGAACATTACGTTTTAAATATACAGGAACAAGTTTTCACTCGTGCTAATAGATCACTGATGGTGGACAATTCACACAGCAACACATGTACTGAAGCTGCTCACTGAATTAAAGGAATACACTGACTTACAGGAAAGAACGCCACAAATCACCACACCAGAAGCTGCTCAGTGTGCGTTTCCCCTCTGTGCCTCCAGTGTAACACACATTTTAAACAGCAGCAAGATGTTCATTTTACATCCACAGAGAACCTACAGTGTGCTCAACTGTAAGTATAAATGGCTAAATCTTGATTAATAGATGCACAGAGGTGAAAATAATACATATTTTTATAGATTATCAATGGGGTATCTCATCATTAATGTTTCCTCTGGACCACTTATCATGTATACCCTCATACAACCTGTCCACAACAGCTTGTTAGATATCAACTGATTATAGCAAATTAATTATGACACTTTGGTAAAATTACTGCAAACAAATAAGATCATTAGTAACTTCTATCTCCATGCCAGCCGTATGGTTAGTATTTGTCAATATTACAGCCACATTTCACAGATGATTACTGCTACAAGCAGAAGCTGCTTCTTCCTCTCCTTTCTGGTGTAGCTCTCTCTCTTACGCTTTACTGAAAAGGATAAACACGTCAGAAATGGTATCTTCGTCTGCCTTTTACAACTCAATATGCTGGAAGCAGCACCCTCTTCCGTGTATTGTGCTGGAAAGCATTACAAAAGATTTCCAGCAAAATCCAAAGTGGTTTCCTGAGCACTTTCCTGTTTGCTTCATTCTGACAAATCGCAAAGAATGTGTATGCACATCACTGTTTTGGAGAGATATTCCTTTAAGTTGTTGTATTCCTTTGAATCATATACAAGCAACATGATAGGAATTCAGTACAACTCCCCGCGAAACTGGCTGCAGACATCAATTTAAAGCAGCGGATATATGTACGCATTTTCTTCGCACAGATATTGTACATATAGCGGAACTTCATCAGGAAAAGGAAGGTCAACAGGGACCAAATGATGGACAGAACAATGGATGGAAAAAGGAAGGTCAGATGGAGGTTAGATGGCTACTTACAAACAGAAAACATGGAGGAAAAACCAAGAGTGTTAGCGTCCTGAAGGCCGCCTTGAAAAACGGAGGGATGGAAAGAAAACAGAAAGACGGCTGTTAATGATTGAAAGAGAGGAAGAGACAGAGAAGAAATCATTATGATAGAAAAAGAATGCTGATTCCTGAAAGGAAGACTGTAGAGCACAGTGAGGAGCCTTTTAGACCTCATCAAATGAGACAAGCTGCTTCCACTTGTGCCTTTTTTACACTGTAATCTGTTCAAATAAAGGCTTACCTAGCAGCAGATCTGCATATTTACTAGTAGTAATAGCCATAAAGTGCATGAGAATGCTGCAGGGATGATGTATTTTTGTAGGCCAACCTGGAAGTTAGCGTCGCCCTGGTTCTCTCGATAAAAAGCCAATGGGATTTTTCCATTGGATTTTGGATTATTGCAGAAAATAAGCTCTGTGGTAAACAAAAGTTTATGATTATCTTCACAAATTAACACCACTTTTAGGAGTTTTGGAGCGTAAATGCAATCACCAGAAGTGAAAAGCTAACATTAGGCTATAAACAAACTACACCACGGTCGCATGACTTCAGCGTCACCACCACTGAGTGCAAACATGCTGACTCATTTCGGGGTTTTAGGACTCATTCCTGCAGCACTCTATTACCTAAAAGCATGGAAGAGGCTCATCTTTCTCTGCTTTATGACTCATGAGAGCTTTTTGTTGAATTTTCTTAGGTTCAAATGTAATCTCAAAATGAGGCACAGTGCTGAGTAATGTTACATTTATTTTGCATTTCAGCACAGTTCGATTTAAATTAGAGATGTCTGCACCACACATACCTCACAAAGCTTTTTAACTAACAATCCACACAAATTAAAGCTAAGCGCTCACTCATCCAAGTAATATACAAATACAGTAACAAATTTACAGTACAGTTACAGTAAATGTAATCAACGTGATATACTTATAGTCACAGTTTTAAATAATACAACTGTTCTCAGGCTAACAGAGAAATCCTGTTCTGGAGAAAAAAATGAATTGTGTGGGGGTTTTTTGCAGATAAATAATTTAACTAAATAACAACCATTATTTCTCAGTGCAAACATCATTAGTAGAAGACATGGCAACAAGGAGACACAACATCAGGTTGGAAGCGGGAAACAAGACAAATTAATGTTGGCTCAAATGAAAAATCCGCACAGAAACAGAGAGAGAGAGAGAGAAAGGAGGAGGATGCAAAACAGCAACAAAAACAAGAGACAAACGGCCGAAGGATAAGCAGATAGATTTGAAGAGACAGTAAAAGCTGTAAGATGTAAAAAATAATTTATTTCATTTTCATCAAAAAGCCCCCAGCTGGTCTCTAAACCCAAGCTGTATCAACTGTGAGTGTGTGGAGTTTAAACATGCGTGTGTCAAGTTAGTAAGTTCACCTGAGACCTTGAGTAAGTCGCAAAAAACGCAAAGCAACTGCAGCAGGTTCATCCAGGCTCACCGGCACTCTAATCCACACCCAAAGCATCCGTTTTACATATTAACATGCAGATATTCACAGCAGGTCTGAGAACTGTGTGTGACTATGAAGCACATCCAGTACTCCGTCAGGGTTAGTCAGTGTAGTTTGTCCGTGCTTGTGAGGTTTGAATGACCAGTCGAATTGAAGATTCACCTCGTCTACAATCCTGGTGAGGTCAAAAGTACAACAGGCTCTCTGATTGGTCAAAAAAGGAGCCTATCAAGTTTTTGGGCTATCAGCTTATCGGTCACACCACTTGAAGGGGCCACTTTGCCTTTCGGTTTGCTGTGCTGTTTTGGTAATTTACCCTGAGTGAAATGATTTTTCAAATATGAAAATGTTTTGAATTAGCGCCGGTAGGATTTTTTTCTCCAGGGATAGTTCCAATGTGCTACAGTGTACAAGGGCTAAATACTGCAAAATGAAGAAGAAAAAATAATCAGGTGCACAGAGACAAGACTGTCTTGATAATGTGTTCTTCTGTCTAATATTTTCACAGGAAGGTTTGCCAGTATGAAATTGAGAATGATGGACATCTAAAACTGGACATAATTTGTATTTAGTTTGTTGCTTGGAGTTAACTCAATAATTCATAATCGTGGAGTCAAACCAGGCATCTTTGAGAAATTGGAGAAACTCTGTGTGGTGGATTTGTGGCTGCAAATCCTGTTTATTGATAAAGTCAGACTCGTGGCGTGCACTCCCCTTTGGTACTGAAGTGTTTGGCAGATTACTGTGTGAATTACTGCCTTGCATGGCCTCTTGTTTCTCTGTGGCAAACTACTAGCAAAGGCCAGTAACACTGGGCTGGGTGCGGTGATTCTGATGTGGGTGTTTTATGAAGCTCATGTCAGTGAATCTATCTAACAAATATGATGATGGGATCGTTTCATTTGAAATATGAAAAGATTTTTGGTTTACATGACTGATTGTGTGGATGATGAAACACTAAATTATGTTGAAAATCAAGCATTTTTCAAGGAGTATATTTGAATTCAAGCATATTCCTAACCTTGAAAACATTATGGTTAAAATTAAGCATTTTCCAAACTTTCAAGACTTTGTACGAACCCTGCATATTGTAACTGAACAATATTACTGATTATATTATTCAGCAACTGGGCCCACAAACAAAGCTCTGCCCCCCTTCTGCCAGGAGGTCTGTCCCGCCTCTGCAGACTTCTGGTATGGTAACTCAAATGCAGCACAGCCAGGTACCACTTTCACTGTCTCCATAGGACGTGAAGTTGGCAGGCAAGGAAAGTACAGTACAGTGTGATGCTAAAAATCACTGCATGCACAGCAAATGATACTTTCCTAGTTAGTGTAGTAAGAGTTTTAATAATAAAACTACATCAGCTTGTTCGTTTTTCAGTTTCTTAATTTTGACCATGTACTGAACAGTTAGTCTTCTACTTGGGATATTGCTAGTGGACTAATATTTATCAACACACTGTTTAACACAGAGCACCGGAACAAAAAACAAACTGGGAATGCTCTCATTACTTAACACACAAGTTAATCAATGAGCCAATCGCCCAAAAACTTGGTGCATTCTTTCAGGTCACTCTCCACACCATGCTACAGGCCGAGTGGATGTGGAGGCGGATTACAGTTGGAGGAGAGCTGGCGCAGAGTGACGTGGTTGCAAAAGGACTGAGTCCTGGCCTTGGTGGGTGCAGTAGGAGGAGGTGGAGGAGGGAGGAAGGATTGGTTTTTGGGTGGAGGGAGAGGAGGAGGCTGGAGGATGAAGACAGGGGAAGAGGGGGAGGACAGCGGGGAGGAGAGGGTGGAAATGGTGGACAGGGAGATGGGGGAGATTGGTTCAGAACCAGAGTGAGAGGAGGAAGAACCTGAGACTAAAACAAACAAAGGAAATAAAACAGAAATGAGTGATATCAAGCAAAGAATAAAGACAGGAAAGAGATAAATCTGCATACACCTTTTACAAAGTGGAAGCAATATCTCTAAAATTCTATCATACTGTAAAGTGTATCATTTTTTTTAAAATTAATATCATAGTAACTCCTACATAAAGCAACTTATCAAACAGAACAAACTAAAAGAAAGAAGAAAAATAAATATTGTTGCCAAAACAACACTGTACCAGAAATCAATAAAACGAAGAGTGAGAAAGATTTTTCTATATGATGTGAGGGAGAACAAGAAAGAGGAAGCCATATCATTACCATCACTGACAATAGGTGATTTAGCGCAACTGGATTAGATTCACTGGGGAGGTGTGTGTGCGTGTGTTAGTTTGTGTGCACGCCTACCTGTCTCAGGGTCACTGAAGTCAGGCAGAGTCATGGCGTTGAGCTGTCGTCTGTCTGCTATGGCTCTGTCCAACAGACTGCTGCCACGCCCGGAATCACTGCCACACACACACACAGACACATACACACATGCACAGACACACATGCACAGACACACATGCACACACACACACACACACACACACACACACACACACACACACACACACACACACACACACACACACACACACACACACACACACACACACACAGACAAAACAATGCTTGAGTGTTTTTGGGTTGCTAAGCAAGCATGGTCTCCAGAATCAACAGGCTATTGTCTGTAAGAACACTCCAAGGATTTGCTAAGCGGAGATTTACACATGACTAAATTAAAACTGGTTGCACCACACAAACGTATTCTTATGTGGGGATTGGTTGTTATTACATATTCACACCAAGTTTAACTGTTGTGGAGCCAACTCACAAAACTAACGTTAGCATGCTAACATATGACCTGTTTAGACTGAAGAGTAAAAGACGTAATATGAAATATGAGATGTCTGACCTGACTCTTGATCAAAATGCTGTTCAATAATGATATAAACTAAAGATTTTTAAATCACATTTCACAAAAATGAAACTATATTTTGAATTACAAAACATGCTAATGCCATTAGGCCAAATTACTAAATAGTGTGGGTGAGGTTAGGGTAATTGGACATTTCCCTCTAATTCTAAACTGCAGGAATCCTCATAATCCTGAAATACATACATCTCCTTGTATGCATGTATAAATAAAACAAAGTCACACCTACATTTACAAAGAATATATCGTTTGGCCTCCTGAAACTGTTATTTTTGGCAGTTATGCCCAGCTTCTGATCCTACAGAGACTTCCTGTTTACAGAGTTGATTGCTTTTGATTGGACGGCGCTACAGATGTTTCCTAGCAACTAATTTACACATTAAGTCTTTATGGGCTAAGGCATTCCTTAAATTTTAATGGTGCAACCGGATTGAGTTGATAACTAGTTTGAATGAATGAAACCAAAACAAACATCAGATTTGGTATTTGCATTTGGGAAGTGTGTGTGTGTGTGTGTGTGCGTGTGTACCTGGGGTTGGTAAGGTTGTAAAAGCTCTTCCAGATCTGCAGCATGTGTTTACAGGTGAGCAGAGCTTCTTCAGGGCCTCTGCACATCGACTCCAACTTCACCTTGGTATACAGCAGACTGAAACACACAAAAACACACGATAAGATGACACTCAGCCCAGTGAAAGAGAAAGAGAGACGCTTTGTGTATGCTTTAAATGAGGTGCTGTGTGAGTCTCACTTGAAGTTCTCAGGGTACTCGGACAGAGCCATCTCTATAATATTGAGAGCGTCGTGGTAGTGTTTCTGAGCGGAGAGCAGCAGGGCCAGCAAATGAAGGGAGTGGACATCGTCCCCTTGAAGCTGCAAAGCCTGTCGAACATAGCCTAGTGCCTCGGGAATCTAAACAAACATATACAAACTACAGGTTTTCACTACAGTTGGGATAAAAAGCACCATGTAAACTGACAGATGTGTAATTCTTGGATGTCCCCTGACTTTCACTATCTGGCAACTTCCGTGGTTTTGATGTGTACGCAGCGATTTTATCCAGTTATTACAAAAGATTGTGTTACCTGTCTGGACACAGCAAGCTGCAGCGCCAAGTAGAAGGCTGCTAGATGGTCAGTAGGAGACAGACTCTGAGCTCTACAGAGACAGAGAGAGAGATTGTGTGTGTTCAGACATGCTGAATAAAAAGTTAATAAGATTAGATCAAACTTTAAAGATCCCTGCGGGGAAATTGGGGCGCTGCAGTAGCAAAGAAAGCAAAGTAATAGAATGTGTAAAGAATCCAACCAGAGGATATTTAAACATTTAGACGCAATTAGAAACTGTCACACCATATTAATAAGCAGAATGACTGAATAGAAAACAAGATATATATATATATATATAACAATGTGATAAACAATTAAGACCTCTCACCTTATAATAGATAATACCTACAGTATACATAGTCCCCCCCCCCCCCCAACAACCAATGGACAATTTGCAATCGGTAGGAAATCTCAGTAAGAAAACCTCCCTAAAAAGGGGCCCCATGTCAAATTTATATTTTGATAATTCTATTAAAACATTTTTTAGATTTCGTACATTTTTCGTTGGTGTCAGATTATTTATAACATAATGGTGATGAACGCTGGTTGGAGTGGCCACCTGGGAATCTTTGCCTAGGGCCCCAACAGAACTGAAACCACTGGAAATCTGGAGTTCAAATGATACAGGTAAATATAATGGATTGATAAGGTAGCCAATTCAAAACACTTTTTACTTTGTTAAGACTGAAAAGCAGTTTGTGCTGTGACAAAATGATTCTGACGGAAAATGTGGGTGTAAAAGAGAAAGCGGAGAGCAGCATGGCTCAGTCCCAACCTCTGGAAGGCTCCCAAAGCTTTCCTCTGGTACTCCTCTTGTGTGCTCCGCAATGATGCTAAAGAGACGAGAGAGAGAGAGAGAGAGAGTCAGGGACAGAAAGAGGAAGACAGAATGCAGGTACAGGTACATTACACACTAAAAAAGTAATAAGCAACAAAGTGTCCTGATTTAGCAAGATTATCATCCTTTCTAGTCAGGAATGTACAAGAACACACATACACACAGAGAGACTTACCATCAGTGGCTTTGAGGCTGTAAACCAGCCCGATGGCCAAGTAGCCTTTGGCTCTGAACTCGGCTGCTTTCTCCCCCATGTCAATCACCATCTTTGCAAAGCACTCCCCCTCATCCAACTGGATTATAGGAGTAGATATACATAGAACGAGATAATGGAGAAAAGAGGTTTGGTGGTAAAATGATGTTTTTAGAAAGTATAGGTGTTTAAAGAGATACTGCACACTTAAACATGTTTTTTTGAGCTGTAAACTAAATAATATGACTGTACTGTGATGAAACACATCAATGCTGGTGTTAATATTGACATTTCTTATGATTTAATATGTTGAAAATGGCTCAACACGCCATCTACTGTTTTAAATCAGCCCTAAACCTGCAAGGTCAATGCTGACACAGAGTCCACCAGTTGGGACCTGTCTACGTCATGAAATTTATATTAAAAAAATCAGTGTCAGTCAGTCTCCCGCGTGTCCCCTGACCCACACACTACGTAGCCACGAGGCCATGCCTCTTACAGTTATTGTTCCCTCACTCACTGCATTTTTTTCAATTTGCTGGGAGAGAGGGTTCTAGCTGAATCTGAGGGTGGAGTTACACTTTAAGGTAGGGCACTAACAGAGAAAATGGAACTAGTTCATACACAGAATGGTAGCTCAAGAAAACCTCACCAAAAGTCTCTAAGATACTTCAGCAACTAGCTGCGTTTGAGTTTAGGTCTGCAGGATGGTCCTTACCCAGTGCAGAGGTCCGATGCACAGTTTGACAGCCAGCAGTGGGATGGTGGGATCATCAGGTTTCAGACGAATACACTCCTTAAGGACCTTAACGGCACGAGCCGATTTCCCGGCTGCCATTAGTGACAGGGCGAGCTGGTACCACAAATGGAACTCCTCAAAGGCAAACTTCATCGCTCTCTCCAAACACTGGAGACATCGGATATAGGACACATTTCATTAGTGCTATCAGGGTATCTGTAAGCTTCATCAAGTTGTACAGCCATTGTAGAGCCAGAGAGGTTGTAATGAAAGATTCATTTGTTTGGGGAAATGAATGCGAAAAAAATAATCAAAGTGTGATTTTATGTGTAGTGTACTATGGGTGTGGGCTTTAACACTTTTCACAACCGCGACTATGCAGCCCACAGAGGGATTACTCACCTCTGACAGCATCTCGTACTGCCCTCTCCTGCCCAGAGCTATAGTCAGCAGGTCGTACACCACAGAGGCAGACTGTAGGCTGATGATACGATCATTGTTGTGTTCAGGGATTCTGCTCAGGACAGCGTCACGGTTAGCCTGAAACACGCAAACAGAGGCATAGGCTGTAGAAATGGCACTTTGTCAAGGTTTCCAAACCCGAGTTGAGAATTCACTGCTTTAGAGATGGGCTGGAAATCTTTTCCAAAGAGTGTTTGTGTCTTACCATGGACTCGCTGATGAGCAGCAGCAGCAAAGCTTCTTCTGTGTTCTCCTGAGGGCAAAACAGACTGAGAAAGAGAGAAATGCACCGAGAAAGTCCGAAAGATGGAGTTGGACAAGGATAAGGGGGAAGAGAAAAGGGGATAATGGAGAAAAAAAGTGATAAGGAGAAGATGGAGAGAGCTACTGGTGAAAAAGCACATTGGCAAAAGTTTAATTCTGGAGCCACATTGGCCATTTTCCACTTTATTCCCACTTTAGCGTCAACAAACAGACATTATCACTTACTTCTCTCCCGAGTACACTCGTGGGCGTCGGCTTAGGCTGTAGTTCTTGCTGTGAGTGTGTCCTTGCCGTGTGGGATCGTCTAATGGCGACACTGTGGGTGGGTCTTCCAGAGGAGACCAGTAACTCTGTTCGCACATTCCTCTGAGCAAGATCTCTGCAAGCTGTCTGGCTATGGTCTGCACGCACACACACACAGACACACACACAGACACACACACAGACACACACACAGACACACACACAGACACACACACACACACACACACACACACACACACACACACACACACACTTGGCAAGATACTCTGGCACCATCACATCAGCAATCTGTTTACTTGGGGCTTACTTTGCTTCTAATATACTTAGAATATAGTTATATTAATTATCTTACTCCAGTACAGACTGTAATATGGATTATTTTGTCATCATGCACAAACAAAATCAAATTACATCTACTTGCTTGGGGTGGGTTGTGTATCTACATCGATAGAAATCTGCACTTAACAGTTTCTAACAGGTGAGACAGAAAGGCTGGAGGAGATTTTTTTGTACACACACGTGGAAATTTTCAAATTCTACAGATTAAAGCAGTGTGGAAATAACTGGGTATTAGTAAGGAAACAGCAACATTTTTAAAGGAATAGTTTGACATTTTGGGAAACACGCTTATTTGCTTTCTTGCCGAGAGTTAGATGAGAAGATAGATACCACTGTTTGGTAAATATGAAGCTAGCGCCAGCAGCTGTTAGCTTAGCTTAGGATAAAGACCTGAAACAGGGGCAAACAGCAAGCCTGGTTGTGTCAAAAGGTAACAAAATCCTCCTACCAGCACCGGAAAAGCTCACTAATTAATAGGCTACATGCAGTTTTTTTTAATGCATTCAAAAACCGAAGCAAAACACGACAAGTTGGGGGTTACGTGCCATGGACTATTTCCTGGCTGGAAGAGGACTTACTGAGGTTGCCAGGCAACCAACGGAGACCTAATGTTGTGTCTCAATTCAGGGGCCGTATCCTTCGAAGGCTGCATTTGAAGATCGAATGCGTCACAGCAGAGCGACAAGGCTGTCACTTTTCAAAGACTCCTTTAAATGCGGCCAAGAAATGCAGCCTTCTTTTCCTGAATTTGGAAGATCCAATGGCTACATCCCAACCTATCCCAAGATTCATTGCGCGCAAGAGAATATGGTGTCCCCAAACGTACCGTCAACAGCGAACGAGCAGGATTACACTTTTAAATGTAAGTATTGGGTTTCATCTCACTCGAATAGCTAATGATACAAATGTTAAAAAAACAAGGGGCCTTAAAGCTGGGGTAGGCAACATCTGTGCAACCTGTGCAAAACCTTCCGCCTCTCTCTCTGCTGCCTCGTATCACTCCGCTAAGCCCCTCCCACCAAACCCACAACTTCGACCGGCAGCAGAAGGAGTCGGTTCCCCAGTGAAACTGTATCCCTCGTAGGGCTCGCTCTCCACGGCGTGAGCCTCATCGAGACCGCGGTCCCTCCTGCCGTGACTTGTTTTCTCAAAGACGCCCCTCCAGCGCTTCGCGGCCGTAGAGCAGAGCGCCCCAGGCTTCAGAGGAAGCTGCAACGCCGTCCAGCAGCGGGAAGAGAGGTTAGTACACCGCACACACACTGTTTGTCATCATGCCTCTTTGCCACTTGTCATTACGAGCGCCATGGCATTGAACGTAATGAGCCTGAAGCTCTGTGTGGAGGCGGGACGTGTTGTTTTGTACTATACACCGCTGTAGACAAAGGAGGTGTTGGAAATTTATCACAAGTTTCAGGATTTTTGGCAGGATTTTCCTCCATTGAATCAGGTTTTCACCGTCTGAAGGGACGTGTACACACATCTGCTCTTGTAGCTTAGCCAATACGAACACACCGTCTCTCTGAAATAACCTGCGATAGGCTAAAGTCTACCGTCACGGGCTAGATTTTCTGAAGCCTGAAAACAGAGGCAAGACGGGGGGCTGAAATGGAGGTTTGCTCTCAGACCACTTGAATTACAATATGCTGCACAGTTTGGCATTTTTGCCCAGTGACGCCAAAAGAAAACTGCCTACCCCAGCTTTAAAAACCTCAAACCTCAACTGCAGCTACCAAGGTTGCTAGGCAACAGGAGTGGCTCTTCGTGACGCTGGTGACGCAAATAGAAAATCCTCCGTAGACCAGACCGTCTCATTTAACAACGCTAGGTTCGGCCTACGTAGACCGCGTCCTTAGAAGGATGCGGCCCCTGAATTGAGACACAGCTCTGATCTAACTCAGTAAGAAAGTGAATAAACGTATTTCCCAAAAATGTCAAACTATTCCTTTAAGTAGGAAGTGATATGTAAACATCTCTTAATCTCAGACCAAAATAAAAAAAAGACAACCTCCCAACCCATCTCTCACCATGCGCAGGCTCTGGGTGGTTCTGTTCTCAACAGCCCGCAGAATCTCCCGAAACCGGCCCACGCCTCGTGTCAGGTTGCTATGGCAATGTAGTGAGGAAACAGGAAGAAAAAACACTTGTCAGAGTCTGTAGTATGTGTGAATCCAAGATAGCTCAAAACAGACACGTGTGCATACTCCATACTATGTCCAAAACATTCAAGTTTCTGTCTATGTGTGAGTCAGTGAATATGTGAATATTTAGTAGCATCACTAGCTGAATGTTTCCAGATGACACAGCAGAAAGTCTGTCTTAAGGTGATGTTGTGAAGCCAAGTAACATTCACGTCTCAGGACTTTGATGTTTGTTTATATATTCTTTTTTTTTTTTTAGATATTTCATGCTGCACTAGGCAATTGTGCATGTTGGCGGATTCAAATGAGAGCACGTTTTTTTAAGGTTGTTATGGTTGGAAATGATGTACAGTGTTTTTTTTAAAAGTTTGAATTCTTAAGTGTCAGGAGAGGGGAATAAAAAAATGAGCTGGCACCGGGCAAAAAAAAGCTACAAAGACAGAAAATTGTGCAGATTTCATCCAGTCCACTAAGACGTTTTTTTTCTTTCAGCAGCACAAGGCTTTGCAGCTGCTACAGCCTTGAAACTACTTCCACTGTACTTAAAACAACAACTCTGTTGGAACTATTTTCCACTGCAGGCTGCACTGTGTATGTTACTCAACTGTGTTCACACTTTTCTACTTTATCAACCTGTCGGCAGCTTTGTAACACGATAACTGCAAAGTGGGCGGTAAGTGCCCACAAAGGGTTGTTCTTGTCTGCTTGGGCAACTGACACCCTTTCTAAACCAGAAAAAAGTTTGAAGTTTAAGAGGAGTGTAAATACCGTTTAAAAAGTTTCTAGCTTTTTTCTAAAAACTCTGTTTTTTGTAGTTTTGAAGTGACTGACAGGCAACCCTCCGGACTCTGTCTGATTTCCCTTTCTCTCCCGTATCTAGATCCACCACCCCACCTGTTTCCCTCTCTTACCCGTTTTTGAAGTGGATGACGTGGGCTCTCTGCAGGCCTGTCTCCAGGAAGTAGCCCAGTTCCAGGTCCTGGGCTGTTGGGCCAGGCTTCGGGCTGCGGTTCTGAATTCCTGCTGATAACGCCTGCAGAAACAGACATACAGGGATAAAAAAAGAAATACAACCTAGATTAATTAAATAAGGAGTAGAATGGTCACAAATCTGTCAATGTAAGTCAATGTGGTAAACTTATAATTGTAATAGCAGAGCAAAAGGTTGGCTTTCATGTTTGATGCAGAGCTGCCACTAACACAATGAATGAAAACAGGGTTAGGTAATAATACTGAGCTGTGGTGAGTCATTTGTGAACCAGCTATATATTTATGTTAAGAACTGTCATTTCTGATTGACAGTTTGCCAGTTTCCCACAGCTATGCTGCGAATTGTCACCCTTCAGACAGACCAAATTTAGCCTGTGTGTATAATCATGGACAATAAATTCTCAGGGGAAAACACTAGGCCTGGTATAATTTTAGAAACGTAAGATTTCACAAGATTAAAATTGGCTCACTTATACTATTTCATGTCTTTATTTCTGATGTATACATGAGAAATGATAATTAAGCAAGAAATTATTTTATTCAATATTGGTAACATACAGCTTTATTGGTCTAAATTTCTGTTACTTGTGCTGGATTATCAATCCAGCCGGCTGGGTCAAAAAGAAGTTATTATAGGAACATAATGATCAGGCTGTGGTTGATAAATAAACTGGTATAATCTGCTGGTTTAGTTTGTGTGTTAGGGGCAATCACACTGAGGTGAAATGTTGCTAACAAGGGTCAGATCTCAGAACGTTTATGTCATCATTTACATCCATGTATTAGGTTTGTATTTATATTAATATTCTTAAGAAGTGACCTTACTAGAGTTGAAACAATATGTTGCGGTTAATCATCAAGTCATTTTTCAAGCAAAAATACTAAAATGTCTCTGCTTCCAGCTGCTCAGTTGTGAGCATTTGCTGCTTTTCTTCGTCTTACATGATAGTAAACTGAATATATTTGGGTTTTGGACTGGTGGTCAGACTAAAGAAGACATTTGAAGACTTCACCTTGAGCTTTAGGAATATGTGATGGGTATCTTTCACTATTCTCTGACATTTTTAGATGAAATGTGTAGCCTTACACCTGACCTAATTTATAATAGAACTATGATAGTTTAAAATATTCCTATAACTCATGATGTCTCCCCACACCACATCCATACTTAGTGACTTTATCCAGGAGTTGTTTTTCATTATACCTAATATTATGCCTATAGTATCACACCTTCAGCCATGAGTTTATAGAATACATGAATTTAAGTATAATATTAATGTTGGGACAGCTTGATTTGCATCCTCCTCCTATTGCAGTTTACTGTTGTTTGCCAGCTCAGTCAGTGCGTCTTCTCAGACTTTCTCTAAATAAAAGAGGAAGAGATATGTTTGCCATTTTGGCTGTCATGGGCGATAATGCATTAGTATTCATCACACACCCACAGGGATGGCAAGAGCACTCGGGAGTCCAGGCACTAACAAGATATTTGGTGAGCGCTTGTGTGACACTACGTGAGAAAATACTGCAATGGATAGTTATCAAACAAAGATGCCAATTTCAATCCCTAAAACTAGAGGTCTGACTGAAGACATAACATCAAAAATATACCTTCTCAGCCTCCTGCAGGTAGAGCAGAGCAATGTCTCCAGACTTTTCGTAGCAGGTAATGATTTCCTGCTCCCGTTCCGTTGTGCTCCTATTGGACAATGGAGACCCGGTGTTCTTATTGGATAGAGATGGAGAGGCAGCTGGGACCTTCTCTAGACACAGTCCTGAGGGGAGAGACGGAGAGAGGGATCAGGGTGACAGAAAATAAACAAAGAGTGACAGAGGCCATGAGTCAACTATCAGTGTCTGGGATTCATTTTAGCCTTTCAAACCATTAGTATATACAATTTCATAGTGGTGTTTTTGTCACTTTGACACTGGTTTTCAAACCAATCTGCTTTATGCCTATAGATTATCAACATGCAAGTTGTATTCTGTTACATGGATAAATTAAATAAGAACAGAATGACATTAAAAAAGCCAACTGAATATTCATTATTACAACCAGAGATGTCTGATGTGACTATGTGCATTTATTCATATTACAATTTATCCCACAGCTGCTGAGCAGCAGTGACACTGTACTGCCACCATGCGGACCCAAGCAGTAGTGCAGAGGTTAGGCCAGACAAGGCAAGGTCAAGAAGCATGTGAGACATGAAGCGATGACTGGGTGTGGGTGTGTGTGTGTGTGTGTGTGTGTGTGTGTGTGTGTTTAATACCTTTAGTAGCGTATGCCTCTGCTATCATGGACAGCCTATACACAGGAGCTCCCACCAGCTGCATGTCATCCAGGTTCACCTTGCTGTAGTGGCCTGTTAACACATCAATTATGTATCCATTAACAAATCGATCAGTACACACTTGTATTTTATACATACAAGCATTGTTTGGATTAATAAAATCATACTATGACCAAATACTAAATGTGAGTAAATAAAGCAGAGCAGAGGAGTGTGTGGGTTACCTAAAGCGTCTCTGTATTCTCCCTCCACATAGCACAGTTTAGCCATCAACATGCTGGCTTCCTGGAGGTAATCAGCCTGTAGGACAGAAAATATGAATATAAAAAAAGTCAAAATATTAAAAAAAGAGAAAATGTCTTCAGTTGGGTGTCCATCTTCAGATTTGTATGTACTGATTTTGAAAAAGCTTGCACAAACCACATTTTTTGGCACTAAATTATGTGACAGAAACAGAAATCAATTTGTAAAAATAAAAAAGAAACAAAGTGACAGGTGTAAAAAGTGACCACACAGGTAAGAACCAAATTAAAGTAAGTCAATCAATCAGTTTGCCTACAATCTCTCCATGCACAGTTACCTTGAGGTTTCCTCTGTCCAGAGCAGCAGTGAGGTGTTTCCTGACCTCCACCAGTTTAGGTCGTGGGCCCCTGGGACTGGCTCCCTGTTTGATGGGGTTCTCCTTCAGGTACGTCTGAAGCTTGCAATCCCCCAACAACAACTCCCCTAGGTCATCTACACACACACACACACACACACACACACAACACAAGATATTAGGGAGAAATCATGACTATAAGTCTACTGGTCCACAACCCTCATCTCTCCACCACTCCACAGGCTTGGGGTAAATAAATAGTCAGCCTAGGATCCATGTGCCACTTTAACTCTAAGACCAATTTACAACCAAGTTAAGATAAGATTAGTAAGATAAATCTAAAATGAACTGATAAACAAGTTAAGGTCAAATCTTTCACAATACAATCTAATGACAATGTGTCCACTTTAAGGGTCCTCCTGGTGGTCAGCTTGACTGCGATTGCATTAAGTAAATCTACGGAGAAACACCGCTGTGCATACACATATACCAGCCAGAATTATGTACAGCCTTAACAAGCTTCTCAATTGGGTGAGTGTGTGTGTGTGTGTTTAGAGGTTCAAAGGGCGAAATGAACAGTAATCCTTCTGTTGCTGATCCCAGTCAGTGACCAGAGCTCGTAGCTCTAATGTGCCAAATTACATTCCATAATGACAGCATTTTTCATAGTGTTCAGAAATCAACTGCAACCTTCACATCTTCCACAATTGCAAAATAGCAGGTGAATTTAAATGACACAAGATGGGATACAATAGTGCTGACATGTAATTATTTTGAATCTGTTTGCATGTAAGCCAGCTCCTTTTCATATCAAAACGGCATATATTACTATGTAAAGAAAGCAACTATAAAATCTCTGTCAAAATGAACGCATCATCATGTACACGACGTCACATTTACATATATACCAAATATACTAGTGAGATTTTATATTAGAAATAACTTTGATTTGGATTACAACGGGGAACCGGCCGCAGCCTGGAGTATCTGTTTATTAAACTAAATGTGTTATTGTATCGTATTCTATTCTAATTTAAATATTTAAATATAATAATATTAAATATTCCAGTAGTGCAGTTTACCAGTCAGCATCAGCAAGGAGTTTGACAGCTAGCATGTAGAAATCACGCATTTTACACACACAGCTAACTTCAGTGAAGCTAGTTGCGATGCAAAACCATAATTAAAAACCTGCCAATTCAGAATCTGGTTATTTTATCGTACAGTCAAGCAAAGACAACATTAACCTCATGACGGGAGAGCGCAGCGAACCGGGGGCAGACCCGTCAGACCACCGACTAATGGTTAGAGTAAGTTCTCCATATCTTAACAGTATCTCAGTGTGGAGACGCCACGCTGCCCAGGTGTGGTGAAATCTCCTGCGAAAAACACCAAGTCTCTTTCGTGACCTTTGTTAGCCCTCTGGCTCTATCCGGAGCACAGTGCTGGAGAACTCCTAGCATCGGCTGCCGCTGTCAGGAAGTACCGAGGACTCAGACCCGGGAGCAGGCCTCACAGACTGAATGAACGAACAACAGGGAAACCCGGACATTTCTTACCGTTTGATATTAGCTTGGCTGAGAGCTGTCGTACTAACTCCGGTATCTTGTCCCATTGACTCTCTGAACGGCACCGCTCTATCTCTGTCTCCAGTCGTGAGCCAGACTTCCTCGCTGTCATTTTGGTGAGTGGGCTCGACTGGACCAAAACACCCCAAGAGGATCCCTCTCGCTGGTACGAGTGTCAAGCTAACGCGTGCGGGAAACAAAGCTTCCGGTCACTGCTTTCAAAATAAAGCTTTGATTGCCAGTGGCTACAAATTTGATGACAGTATAGCGTGGCTGAATTTTGCTGTCAAACCCGGGCTTTTGCGCAAAAACTTTTCTGAAGAAATCAGACAGGAGTGTTGCTTGCAGAACACGCACAACCCACATGGCGTGGAACAAGTGGCTGAGATGGCAGATGTGTCGTTGTAATTTAACTAATGTCAACGTTTCACTGGGACAAACTATTGAACTGATCCGTGCGATACAACTTTGGCCATTTTTCGTGTTTGTGAATGATAAAACAAATGCTTTTTATATTAACAGCGATTTTCTTCCTTAGCTGAGAAGCTAACCTTTTATTCTGAAGAAGTCAGACAGGAAGCGTTGCTAACAGAACAGGACAACCACATCAGCGGTGAGGTGGAACAAGTGGCTGAGATGGCAGATGTGTCGCTGTATTTAACTATGGTCAACGTTTCACTGGGACAAACTATGGAAACTGATAAGGTTAGTCCGTGCGATACAACTTGGGCCATTTTTCGTGTTTGTGAATGACAAAACAAGTACTTTTTTAGATTAATAGCGAATTACTTCCCTAGCTGAGGAGGTAACCGTCAACAAACACAAAGTAGCTAAAGGAAGCTAACTGACGCGCCAGTGCTTTGCGGTGGCAACGTTAACTGTATCTTGTCGTAGATTTTGGGACGACTACCTTGTGTAGCTACAGTACATAATGAGAAAAATAATTTAACTTCATAAAACGTTAGTTAAATAACTTCGTATACATATCTCTTTGCGTTCTTGCGCCTTGCTCATCGGAAGTTTAACATTTACAGATCATTCAAAAGCTAATAAAAATATACTCTATGTTACTAATAAAAATGGTGGCGGCATTGTATACACGTATTGATCTATTTTGAACAGAGTCAGAGTCCAGAAGGGGCGACAGACTTTGAGAGGGTGGAGATGGGAGACTCTGCAAGGAGGCAGGAGAGGGTGAAGGCTCCCCGCAGGACCATATACTTTGCCAGTGGAGAGACTATGGAGGAGTACAGCACCGATGAAGAGGAGGAAGTGGAGGAGCCTGTGAAGAAAGAAGTCATAACTGTAGATTCGGTAAGTAGGCCGAGATCAAAAACGCCACTTCACTGAAACCATCAGGATTTTACAGATACTGAAACAGCCTCAGATTTCATTTCTTAAATGTGTCAACGCATGAATTGTTGGTCACGTGCAGATCCATTCCAGCCTGGCAATTAGTCTCAAAAGATAAGACTCCTTAAAAAGTCTGAATAGATAAAATTCACCAAATATAAGGTCCTTAACTAGGAAATTATATGTAGGATATAACAAATTCTGACTTCCCCCATCGTCTCTACCCTGATTTCCTGTCATTGTACTACTTTCAATTTTATAATAAAGGCATTGAACTTTCAAAAATGTTTAAAAAAAATCTTAGACAGGTAACATCCGAGTGTGGGTGTACAGTGCTTGTGGCATAAAGTGTAAAAGACGCTTCTGAGTCCTTTTAATATGAGAAGTAATCTTAGGTGCAATGTGTTCTTCTGTGTTTGACCAGAAGATGTGCGGTCTAATTGCCATGATTCTTTACATGTGTATTTTAGTCCAAACTGACCTGGGGTCCATATTTCTGGTTCCACACGTGGAGAATGGCTACCTCCACTATTTCAGGTAAAGTAGTCGACAGTCACAGTTGGCATTCATGCTAGCAAGGACCAGTCACATCTTACTGGGTTCTTACCAGTCATGGAGATCCTGAAATGTTTTGAGAGGCGTTTTTCCAGACAGAGGAAGTCAGGAAATGCTGAAATATTATCAAACTGCACAAATTAGATGCTTTACAGGAATGTATCAGAATGTATTTTGCAGCTTGTTTCACACTTTAATTGTATTTGGTTATCACGCCCCAAGTGATAATCACAAATAAGCTGTGTTAGAAGTTATTTTTATTAAATGTGTGTGTGTTTTCTTTAGTGTGTGACTACATGGGAGAGAGACTGGCCTCTCTGTTCGGCATCACTAGTCCTAAATACCAGTATGCTATCGACGAGTACTACCGTATGAAGAAGGAGGTAGGGCACATGTGCACGTCCTTGAGTTTCATATGTCAATTTCATATGTACATATGAGTAAAGTCACACCTTTAAAAGCTGTTTACGCAGAGGCAGGAGCAAGAATAAACAGTGGCGTTCTCCTGCAGGAGGAGGAGGAACAGGAGGAGAACCGTCTGGCTGAGATGGCGGAGCATCGGTTTGCAGAGCAGCGGAGCGGTGAGCAGGGTAATCCTCGTCCTGCTACCGTGGAGCAGCCAGAAGCATCTGGAGCCTCCTTTGTAAACATTAGCTTTGAGCTCGAACCTGAGCCTCCTCTCAACACCCCAGACACCAACAGAGTCCCTTCTCCCCTCCCCTCTTGAAAACTGACTCTCGCAGACAAACAACTAACATTCACATATTTCTATCAGTTTGCTAAAGCCTGATTTACTTAGCTGTATAGATTAATGATGTTATTTTTCTACCTTTTTATTTTATAAAAATGGATCTTAGTACACAGTGCAGGGAAAAATTTAAAGGGCTGTGGAGGTGGCTGCACTAGCCTTACCTGTGAATGTAAATTTGTGTATAGTCTGAAATCGTATGCAACACTGAGATGTATCATTTACCTTTTTATTGACCAAACTGGGACTGGGCTCAGCTCACTTTAAATTGACATCAGCTGAAAAAGTGAAGTAAATGCTGGATTTTAATCTTATAGAGGAATAGACATCAATCTCAGTTTATCCATCAATTGTAAATGGATGGAAATCCACCCTGAATACAACAGAGAGAGCAAAAAGTGAAGCAGCCCCATCTCGGGGATGAGCAGCAGCATCAACAGACATCTACTGTACAGTTGGTGATCCTGCTGCTGTATATATGCAAAGTAAGAAATTTAAAAAGTTTAGCCAGATTTGTAATGGCATGGCCTGATACTGGCATTGCCCAGCCATTTCTGCTCTACACCTGGTGTGTGCATTTGCAAAGTGTAATAGAGCTGGATAGTGTTTCACTTCCAAGCTATAAAGATCAGCAGGGAGAGATGACATCAGTAGCCAGAACTGGTGTAGTGCACTGGGAATGTGTTGTACTCTCCAATTATTTAGCCTCTCATTGCTATACAGTCATCTCTGGAATTTAGAAATAAAAGTAAAACAGATCGCATTGAAATTACTCGTATACTAAATTACAGTACTAACTTACTGTTATGTCCTCACTTGAGAAGATAACCTGGCGTCTAAAACATCAGCTTATTCATTAACCAATGCCAAGATTGAACAGAAACATAGCCCTGAGTCCTTTAGTTTCATCAAACAGCACCTTATATGTTCAGCATAATATCCAAATACATAGACACCCCTGCTGCCTCAGCCTTTTAGTAGTCATGAATACTTCCTCAAGGCAGGACACACGTAATATGTGGACTGATTGGTCATTTCCATACAGAGGCGTCAGCCATGGATCACTGTCGCAGAGTCAAACGAAGGGCTGGTTAATCCAAAAAGCTAATTTAATGAGTATGATGTTTCCTTTCATATATTATTTACTAATTTGACCACAATCTTGTTTCCCTCCAGAGCACAAGATCCGCCTGCTCAGATGTGATGTTTTAAAAGTCATATCTAAGTCATTGGCACAAGTGTAACCGTAGTTCTGACTAGAGCCTGACTAGACTGTAACCGTCCCTGCTACAGGATCTTGGTACAGTACTTGACTCTGTAGTGACTCACAGGCGTCTCTGCTGCATGTGAATGAGCTCACAGCTGTCAGCTATAATTGATCAGCCGTAGTGCTACAGGACCACATTGAGATTTTGAGCCGGGCAGCTGACAGAAATGATCTGCTTTTTTTACTTTCCACTTGTCACAATGTAAAAATGTGTTTCTGTGATGATACTTCGATCAGTTGACAAACAGAAACAACTTGCCTGAAGTAGTACTAATTGTTTTCTGTTGGAAATGCCAAAAGTGCCAATTAATTAATAATATCAATATAGTTCAAATCTTTGAAAATCGACATTGGCAAGTAGAGCTGTCCACACACAGTGCTATCTTCGTGTGTGTTGAGGGTTCATTCCTAAAGTGTCCTTGTGGAAATGTTTCATATGAGTGTTTAGCAGCGCAGCGGGCGTAATGCTGAGACTGAGCTGTCATAAGCTTCTTATTGATTATTCTGATCCACTGTATGACTGTGTGGTGTCCATGGTGACAGGCCTCAGATCTCCTCAGGGCTGCAGCGTTTAGCCAGCGATGGACCAGATGCAGAGAAATTACGCACACCTCTTTTCAAAATAGGCTTTAAAGGTATACCGACAATGAAATCTCCCACATCAGAATATAAAATGTTTATCTGTTAATAACACTACATTAGTCATTGAAGGATATTATTTTATGTTTTTTTATGTGTAAAAAGGGCAAACATATGCAAAAGCTTTGGTTTCTTTGACAAACCTTCAATGATATATATATATTTATATTTTCTGTGTTAATAAAACCTTTTAAATATTCAAAAGGTTGACTTTGATGTTTTTATTATACATGATACAACAAATTACTTAATTTCCACTGTGTTATAAAGGAATTAACCACCTGCTTTACTTCCTAGAAGGTTCTTTAATGGTAGCTCTATCATGTACTACAGTAGTAGGCATAAAAATGAAATCATTAAAACTATGAAGGTTTTTTTAACAATCCCAACCATCTTATAAAACTATCATTCCAACATGTGTGTTCACAGTTTTCTTTACTTTTGAATCTCCCCATCTCATGGCCCAACTCTGACTTATTTCAATATGAACTCTCAAAACACGGTTTCTGTTTACCTTCAACATCAGAATAATGTGATAAAACATTAAATTCAAGGCAAAAACATGGGGGCATGTTCTACATTATCTACTCTTCAGATTGATTTTAGAAAAATGCTCCCAAAACTATTATTACATATAGTTATAATGTTATAACATTACATCTTTATCACTAATGGTAACAATTACATTTTGGGACACTCTTCTTTAAAGGGGTAAAATTATGAAACAACAAATGACCTCCATGCACTGATGAAGGCCATGAGACATCTGAAAGCTCCAAAAGATAGTAAGTGGTCAGGAGCCGAGAGCATTTTGTCACAAATACTGAGCCAAGAATGAACGTCCATGTTTTGAAATGACTTCAAATACCTATGTTGTGCCATGGTTTGGTTGATTTCCTGAAGATAAACATCTGCAATAACAGATTCCCTGAAGAAGTTGTTCTTTCTACTACAAGTGTTGGAGTTTTGACTTTTTCCCCTTCTCCATGCACCTTGGAAGGTGAAGTTGTGCCAGAAATCCCTACGCTGCCGTAGCGGTTGGGGGCAGTAAAACAAGCTGTGAACAAAACATTGACATATTATCACCTTTTAGTTGATATGGCAAACTTGTTAGCAAACAGTTGCTTGTTTACACATCAATAAGTTGCAGAGCAACATTATTATTCATTTCAAGTCATGTTTCTGCCCACTTACCAAATGTAAGTCCAATATTCATTCTCCTTTGAGATGTTTTTGGCTTTCACCAACTTCTGAGGGAAATATCTGGCTCTTGAGCTGCAAAATACTCCTCCTTAATACCGGTGAATATCACCAGTTAGTTGTCTGTTTGCCATGTGGTGCTTCGCAAGTAGCGTACGCTGGGTTTTTAGGAATTTCCACTGAAAGCAGCTGCCTGCTTCAGGCGAAAAAATTGACGCTACGAGAGTGAACCAAAACAGGGAAGTTGCAAGCTGGAAAACCAAAACAATGAGCTGAAAGACACTAAAAAACTCTAGAGCTGAGGGGTACTGAAGAGTCAGGTGATAATTCTGTTGGTTCGTCACTACGAGTGACCCCTTTCACCACACTGTTAATATAAAAGTATCGATTATAGCCGCTTTAAGTTTAATTTAACAGTCGTTTTATTATGTTTGTGTTTGGGCCTTTTGATTTTCTCACATAATGATGATAATAAGGTGAAAGATTTAGGCATTTTCAGAAAAGGAATGAAAAGGAAACATTTATTCTAAAAAGGTCAATGACAAAGACGTGTAGTAGGTCCTCTTTACAGGAAACAACAGGCGGGAACACAGAACAATATTCACAAATTGCACCGGGTCTGGCTTTCCTCCTTCCATCCAGCTCGTTCATTTTCCTCCCCCTCACTCTATTCATCTCAAGGTTTTCATAATGTAGACATTTAGCTAAACCTTAACCAGAGGGACCCGAGTCAGCAGTAAGAGTTCAGTTCACTTCAGTTCAGTGCTGACACTACAGCAGGTCACTTGGCTTTCAGGCTGGGGGTGAAAATGTGGCCTTTTGGTAACAGGAGTGTCTCCGAGTCATCCTCAGGTGTCGTCCAGGTCAGCTGCATTGCTACTGTCGTTGTCATTGGCAACCAGCACTTCTCTGTTCTCATAGGTCCAGAAGCCGTTGAGGTCGATCAGGATGCTGGTGACGGTATCACCCTGGCAACTGTTTACCAAGTCCTGGAGAGTGATCTTATAGGGGTCCTTAGGCTTCACCATGTCAAAGATCTCATCCTGAGGAGAGACGGTGATCACGATGTTCATCTTTTTTTACCCCAAAACAAAGAATCAACTATAATAAATGTAAATCTGACTGAGACGGACCCATCATAAGCTATGTCGGTGTGTGTGTGTGTGTGTGTGTGTACACAATATACCTTGACATCCTCGAAGGAGACAGGCTCCTGGCTGTGGAGTTTCATCTGCTCCTGAATGGCCTGAAGAACAAAGCACAGCATCATGAAATATTTACATAACACAGCAAGTGTGAATGTGTGTGTGTGTGTGTGTGTGTGTGTGTGTGTGTGCGTTCTTGTATTTCTGATCCTAAAAAATACAAAGAGGGAAAAAAATACAAGCTAGGCCCTGACCTTAAAGAGGGGCTTATAGGATTTTAAGAATCAATGTAGCAGGTGGATGATCACCATAGTGATACTGACAAGGTATTCTTTGCATGCATGCAGTGAGTTTGTGTGAGGGATGTGCAGCTGATACCCTGAAGAAATAGTTGAGCGTGAAGACGTTGAGGTATCCTTGGTTCTCCATGTCCAAAAGTTTAAAAATATACTGCAACGCTGCCGGCTCCTTCCGGTTTTCCAACGCCAATACAAAGTCTAGATAGGTCTTATAGTCCTGAGATTGAAGAAGAGGAACACAATTATGTAGACCCAACACACAGGAGTCTAAACGTATGCATGGAGGAGAGATTTAGACCAATACCCTATAATTGTCAACATTATCAAATGTGTGTGTGTCAGCTTCCCAGAGAGGACGCACTGTGTTCACCCACTGAGCAGCTGAAGATGAACCTTATGAGTTTGTTTGAAGTTGTCCATTAACATACAGACAGGTGAGCAGTTAAAAGGAAAGCCCTGAATAAAAGAGGACAAACACAACAGCAGCAGATGCATCAATGTAGGACAGGACAGCCACCAGATCTCAACCCAGTTGTTGAAGCTGTCCTTTCATCTGTCACCCATCTGTATGTGTGGACCACACCTCTCCTACTGGCACTGTTGTTGGTTGTACCATTTCTCCATCATAGGTGAGGCACTCCTGAAAGACTCTGTCCAGGAAGACCGAGGTGAGCGTAGCTGTGCCGTAGCGTGAAAGCTCCTCTTTGCTCAACATGCCGTTGTGGTCCTTATCCAGGTTGAGGTACTGGCCTGTAAAGACACAGAAATCCAGAAATGACAAAAACACAAGCGCAGCCACTGACAGGCTGTAGTCTGTGATCTTTACTGAGCGGACTTCTTACACAGACACATGGCATCGACCTTTGACTTTTTGAGAATTCCTCTAGATATTGAGGAAACAGAAATATAGATATTAATATCAGTTAATTACATACTGTAAAAACAGAACACTACTTCCACCAAAGTCTTGTAATTTCGCTGGCACAGATAATATATATATATATATATAATACATGATGTAATATTGGAACTAAAATATCTCATCATTAACCACATTGCTGAAAATTAATTGCACTGCAAGGTCCCTAACACCTACATTATTCCGGAGGATCATTAAACGTCATGAACATTTAGAGTGGGAAATTAACTTTTTAAAATCTACCAGCCACTGACAGATAAATGTTCAAATTCACCAGCCACTCATACACAGACGCTTTCTCACCGTAGACTCGGAGAGCTGAGGGGGCCGAGAACCAGTTGGACTCCTGACTCTCTTTAGACAGCTCCTCATCTCTCAGCTAGGAGCACGGGGTTAAGAAATGACATCAGCTGGTCTTTACACTTGTGGGAGAAGTATTGCTTAACAATGAATTTGCCTTATAATGTTGGACCATTTCACAAGGTAACAAGAAACAAACAAAAGAACAGCATTAATCCACATAACACAGCTATAAAATGACACACCTTTCAGGGTGACTATTATAATTACAGTCTATTCCTATTTTTTGGTCCTTTAACTGCCTGCTGGTAGTGTAGAAACCTAATAAACATTTAACATTTTAACACCTACACCTACACAATCGATTGCAAAGTATAAATTAACACATACATTTTCAATTGTGGAAAAAAAACAAAAAAACAAACAAATCTACCTCCAACAAGTCGTCCAGAAAACTGCAGGCCAATATATCCTGGATTTTAATCTTTCCTGAAACACAAAACACCCTCAGTAAAGGAAATGTTGTTGACTTTGTAAACCCAATCTCTTCCTCTTACACGTCAGTGTTGCATCCTTATAAACACACATTATACCCACAGATATCACTTCTAATACAGCCCTCTCTGGTCATGTTTCTTTACCCATTACCTCCATCAGTACTGCCCATTAAAAATAAATAATACGCTTTGACGTGTATTATTCAACATTTTACTGTGTGGGCTTCCGTCTCACCGGTTCGGAGGGGGTCGAGGAAGAAAAAGAACTTGCGAACAGCGGTGCAGACGTAGAAGGAGTAGAAGGACTTCTCCAGTCCATCCAGCTGAGGCAGAGTTGGGATCAGCTCCAGGATGTAGTTCTCCAGATCCTACACCGAATAATGAGTGTCAACTTTTCCTGGGATTTTTTTATTTTATTTTCAGTAGTACTGCTAAACCATTATTCTTGAGCTGGCTGCTCATTACTTTAAAAGAGGAAAAACTTTGTATGTCACTCCAGATGAAAGTCGTGGTTACTGATGGAAATGCTTACCGACTCTCTGAGGTGACCCTGTCCTGCTACATCGTACAGACTCAGACCTATCCGGGTCTGATGCAGCCACACTAGATGCACAGAGAGAAGAGAAATGTCACATTCAGTGACAAGATATTCACCAGTACAGATAAATCCAAGTAAGTAAACAGGGCTGGGAGATACTAACAGAACCCAACACCAAAGGAAATATCTTGATGTAAACGAAAAGGTGTATCAGTTGGCAGTAAAGAAGCCTTTAAAACCTGAATCTGCTTTTTGTTGTTGTTCTAACTTTTCAAGATATATTATACTTATTTATCTTAGCAGATTTTTGCCAATGAAGGTCCAGACCTTTCCTCATGACGTAGTTAAAGAACTGCATGATGGAGATCCTGCCGTAAGGGTCGCTGTGGAGCAGCTTGGCGTACACGCTGGCTGTGAAGAATTTCCTGAAGGAAAGAAAGGAGAGAAGGGGAGAGAAATTGTTACGATTCATTACGTTACTCTATTCGATCTGCTACATCTGCTCTTAACATGTTTCTTCCCCCTAGGTACAGGATTATCTTAGCTGGATTTTATTTTTCAAGACTTTTCCAAGATACACATTAAAGCCAGACTTCTCTTTCCTTTGCCACAATGAAAACATGACTTCCTTTTTTAATATTCAAGCCATTTAAAACTGACAGTGGACACATATTGACATATTAACTACTGGCTTAAAATGTGTCCACTTCCTGGTTTAAAAGTGATTTTTTTATGGCCACAGAGTGTGTATGTAGCTTGGGTTGTTTAATGTGGCCAAATGTATCTCTGACAGCCTCCAGAGGTAGTGATCGCATTTTCAATGCAATTAGAATTTGATGTGTTTTTGCCTGATCTGAATATACAGTCATCCCATCAGCCAAGACACACTGATGCCAGGTGGATATAACGTTAAGGTGACATATTTTCCATAATCAATCTTTGATCTAGCATGAATCCTTGGTGCAAACAAGGACACACTGTGCTATAAAACAAGGCACAGGGGTTTTTTACCCAAACTGTGCTGCTGCCAGTTAACCTCTACTTCCTGTTACTTACTTGCACTTGGGCCCGGCCTTCTCCCCCACCTGCAGGTAGGCTTCATAGCTGATCATGGCCTCCTCTCCACTCACTGGAGGCACCTGGTGCTTATCGAGCAGAAACCACAGATTCTGCAGAAAGACAAAGATGAAAAGGAGAACAAAGTAAATAACAAGCCTGCAGTGGTGTTATTCACGCAGAAGTACGTCATTATGTTGGCTACTTTTAAGTGTGTGTGTGTGTGTTTTACCTGTAGTTCCTCATTATCCAGCAGTTCTCTGCTCTTCCTCTGGAGGAAGACGGCTCTGGATTCCTCTCTCAGCTTCTGAAGCAACACTTCATCCTCTGCTGGAAGCTGCAGAACATCACCATCACCTGAGTTAGTTTCACTTCTGCACATCTTCATCATTAAACAGCAAGCCTCTGCTGGCAACTACACATCAGTGATCTTCACCATCACTACCACCAACACCGTTGTGTCAGTGTTACTGCTGTACCCTACTGTAATGTAAGAGCATCATCATGACCGTCACACAGCTGAGTTGTGACACCTTGCAGAATAAAACTGACTGCCAGTCCTGGAATACTTCAATTAAACAATGAGTTACTAATGCTAAAACTGCCTTTCACTGCTTTGTTTTGTTCTATTGTCATATTTTATTAATGTAATTTAGGGCGTCCTGCAATACAGTAGCTTATCCAAATTAATCTTGTAGTTTTATTATTTGTTCCTCGAAATGTAATATCTTTCTTCAAAAGGACATGCTGTTAGGGGGATTTGGTGGTGGCACAGTTTCGTCCCCTGTCTTGTACCATAACACAATCAAAATGAAATAGACGACAACAGTTTTCGCTGGGTTTACACACGTCATTTATTCAAATAATACCCTGTAGTAAAACCGTGGGATGTTCTTGTAGGACTCGTCTTTGTCGCCTCCTCCCTTCCAGTCCGTGTAATATTTGGTGAACAGCTCAGTTTCTTCTGCTTTCTTTTCCTCGTCGCTTCTCTCATCTGCACAGCAGCAGGGGACGTGGATCAAGAAGAACTTGTATCAGTAAAAGCAAAGGAGTCCACACAAACGTTGACGCTGACTCAGCTAACAGCGAACCAACGTCTTTCACCGCACAGCTATCGATCCAAAGCAGCTAACGTTAGTTTACACTTTTGTCTCACCTTTTTTGGAGTTTGCTAACGTCCTTTTCAAAATATCCGACCAGTGAGGCTGTTGTCCTTTAGCCATACCTGCTCCGAAGTGAATCTAATATTTCTTCAGTATAACCTTTCCATCCCAAAAGTCAAATACAAAGTGAAGTAGACCTGTGTACAAAAGTAGCCAAACATGGGACAACGTCAAGTTGCTGACTGAACAAGAATACGGCTTCCGGTTTGAATTTGTTTTATTTCAAAATAAAAGCGGAATGTCTATACATTTGGGAAAACGTAAAGCCCACAAAAGCCAAACATTTAAGCAGTTGAGTAGATGCCTTAGTTGATATGAATTCAAACAAATTATTCATTGTAAAGTCATCAATGCTATCATTAAAGGCTTAAAGGAAGTCTCATAGTCTATTTAAAACCAAAAACGCGAATAAAAACAAATGATCCAGCGGTCAAACTCGAGCTTTTGGTGGGAGGAGGCTTAAGTAACAGAGTACGTAGAGTAAAGTACAATAAGAACATACTTCTGTACGGATCTTTAGCAGATGAATGAAGTTGACATTTTTCCCAAATGTTCTTCAAATATTTTCACGTCTTCTGAGGCAATTTGCGCCTTTATTTTAAAACCAAAGTGCTTCTTCCGGTCTCGGTCTTTCTCTGGTCGCCAGCGGAGCTGTCAAGCGTCGATGACGTCAAGGTGTGCGACCCGAGTCGTGCTCACAGTTATCCATGAAGTTATGTAGACAGAGAGAAGCTGTTTTAGTGATTGAATTTGAATATCGAAGGAAAGCGTGAGTCGCAGGATTATACTGATCCACAGAGCCAACGAGAGAGTGGTCGGTATATTTAAGTAACAGCAGTGTTGGCTGGCTGGTCTCATTTCCAGGCCATTGATTCATGTAACTAACAGCATGTGGAAATACGTGTTGCTACAGTTTGTATATGGCATGCACGTCCAGGATTATTGCTGATTTCTGACTGAAGTGAACGTGAAGCTTAGTGATAAATCGTCTACATGAAGTTCTCACAAGCCCAGAGGTTAAACATCTTAACATGGGGTCCTCCTTGATTTTAAAAGCCAGAATGTGCCTGAGACCCTTAAAGCCTTTCTTCACACTAAATACTTCCCTGTGCGAGTCACCACAGCTGCCTCTCTCAGCACGCTTTCTGTGCACCAGAGACACTAACCGCAGCCCAGGCGGCAGGCAGGCGGACAGAAGGAGCAGTGGACCGGGGGGAGGGGAGGGTGGCTCCGCCCGACGTAGGGAAGAGGAGCTGTGGGGCGACGCCGTGAAGGGAAGAGCTAAGAGCTGCGCTCTTCGGCAGCAGCCTTCCTTCCCCAAATCTGTGTTTTCCGCTGGGACGGCAAAGAGGACGGCGGAGATGATGAAGAGGAAAGCAGCTCTGGTCTCT
The DNA here is from genome assembly GCA_005408345.1 of Macquaria australasica. NCBI lineage: Eukaryota > Metazoa > Chordata > Actinopteri > Centrarchiformes > Percichthyidae > Macquaria > Macquaria australasica. Next base: position 206,204 of record SEMN01000379.1, on the reverse strand, counting down.
CAGGACGAAGAGGAGCCTGAAGGGAGGGCAACTAGAGGAGCAGGTAGGACATACTGGATACTTTAGTAGGCATCCTTCTCCACTCAGGAAAGAACCTTTTTGATGCCAACTACAACAACATTTCAGAAAACAAATGATGTGCAGGGATGAGGCAGTTCAAGTAACTGTGCGGAAACAATTCCACATGTTCAATAGACACTAAGATAAGGTTATGTTAAATTGTGTTTTTCTAGTGCTTTATAAAGTCTAAATGAGTCAGTGAAAGTGTTTGGGAATCATTGTGTCAGTTTCCTTCACTGCAGCGTGACTGTTTCACAGGGAAGGTGCAGCCTCCTGACCGGCCGCTCTCTGCTGCTGAGTGGAGGGAGCTGAAGGAGTCTCTGGGAAATTCGCAGCGCTTTGACATCCAGATGATGTGTGCGCTGCTCGCCTCTGGGGCTGAGCTGGACATCGCCAAGTGAGAGGAGGACGAGTGTGTCTGTGATTTTGAGATGCACTTAGTTGATGTCCAATTGTCCTTTAAGTAAACAGGGACTTTTACATTATGTCTGTTCATTTGATACTTTGTTGTTTTGCCCAAGTTCAGGTTTACAGCTTACAGTGGAGAAGCTGTGTAAGCTGTATAGTTTAGCATGTTGGGTTAAGTCTAATTTGACATTTACTGTAAATAACCAAATAGAAGAAAGTGTAAGCAAGGCAAGAGCAGTATAAAGGTCAATGAATTAAGCATGTGTATGTTACAAACATGTAGTGCACTTTTCTTCCACAGGTCCCTGCTGACTTTTGTAGCCATGGAAACAGGGACGCTGTCTTATGAGCTGTTACTGCGGTACCTGACGCTGTGTGTGAGCAGAGGCCACGACACCGAGGTGTTTGATGTCTATGACATTATGCAGGGAACTTTCCCTTCTCTGGAAACAGGAGCCTCCAGCCTCTTTATCAAGTCCTTCAGCCGGACGGCGAGGTGGAGACAGGCTGTCAGCATCCTGCACGAGGTTAAGAAGGTGAACAGTGTTTTGTTTGAAAAACATATTAAACTCATATTGGAGCTGGAGGACACGACATCCGTACTCTATCATCACCTGGTTTTACTATCATCCTAACAGGTCTTTACCCCATCACCACGCAACTATGGTGATGTCATCTCAGCAGCGATGTTACATGGTGACATGACCACTGCCTGGGCTCTTTATGATGAATTAATTGAAAAGGGTCTGAGCCCACACCAGGAGACCTGGGACACTCTGTTTAAGGGAGTGAGGGTGACTAAGGAGGCAGAGGCCATGTCTCAGTCTGAGCACCAGGAGAGGCTGCAGAGGATTCTGCTCTACATGAGGAACAACCAGATCTACCCCCAACACAGTCTCGCCAGCAGCATCAAGACCTGGTTTGAGAGGTACAAGAGCGTGATAAAGATACTGAGGGTTTGGTGGGAAACTGAGGCTGGATGCACATTATACATTTCCTAAATTCAGTTCTCTCGACTGTGGCAAGGTCTTTCAGTATGATATAATTTGCCTAAAAAACTTTTAGAAATATAAAAACAGATATAAAAGATATTATTTGATCAGGCTGATCAATTATGGAGTTGAAAAGTACTGCTTTTAAAACCATAATTGGGCCAATAAACCATAACTTCTTTCCTCCCTTTTATACTGATAAAAAGTTAAGTAAAATAACAAACCAACATTCATCCCTAAAGTCATTTTCCCTTGTCTGTATGAACTTAACATGATCTCATTCCCTTCCATTTTTATCCACCTCAACCCGTCACTTGTCGCTCTCATTTCTCTATTCTCTGTCTGCCTCTTCCTCCCTGTCTTCAGTCTCACAGGGCAGAAATGGACAGGAAGTTGGACCAGCGCCACCCCAAAGTAATTACACCACTTCCTGCCTCAACATGAATCTCCATAGCTGTTTATGTGTTTTCATCCATCTCTGTGCATGGGCAAATTGTGTGTTCTGTATGTATGTGTCATTTATGTATATATTGTATGTGTGTGTGTGTGTGTTTAGGGGTGTGTGTGGGTGTTGTGGGTCTGGGTTAGAGTCCATCCAGCTGACTGCTGAGGAGTACCAACAGCTGAAAGACAGAGTGATGGCCGACGTCATTCAGGGACAAGATGTCTTTAAGAAGACTACACCGGAGGTACACACACACACACACACACACACTAAGCACGATTTCCATTGGTCCTGAAGAACTCTGAATAAAGCTCTCATTATTCAAATATAAGGTCATAAAGAACATTTAAATAGCTTAAATACATCTTTACAAGGACTTGAAGACATAATATGTGGGTTTCTTTTTTATTTTATTTCATTGTATGCAGTTATGAAATAATAAATTGTAATTATAAACAGATTATTTGCAATATATTTGATGATATTAAGTTTTAATAATTGATTTGCGCCTGCAGTTTTTCCATTAAATATGATCTACATTCATATTCACCTTTAGATTAATACAGGACATGATTAATAATTGTGTTAATTATGCTTGGTGTCAAAGGTTTGTGAACTTTCAGCTTCAGCAGTATGTTATATAATAGTATATAGTATAATAGTATGTTTTTGCCCGCTTATTTTCTAATTGGAAATCCTAAATCCTAAATAACAATTTCACGTTTTTCTAAAAATGTGTAAAAAAAAGTATTTTGAGGCGTATCTGTCAGCAGCATGGCACATGGGCTTTCCAGCTCCTTCTCTCCAACCTCTGCTAGATGGCGTCATTGGTACACATGCAGCACTAGGCTGCTGAGGTTAGTTCAAACACCTTATTAAACACTTTCACTATCTAGATGAATGACAGCTTATGAACAGATCTCCTTTTGAGTTTAGCGTCAGGCACAGCGCACCTCACTGTTAAGACTTTACTGATTCATTTCTCGGGCTGGTATGACTTTGATATTTAGTAATTAGTCTAATACACAGAGGATGATACTGCCCAGTCGTCTTTTTTTGTTGGGATAAGGCTAGTATCTGCTATAGATGGAGCCATCCAGACACTTGCTGAGTACAGCTAACTGGCCTCTTTATACTTGCTAGTATAACAAAGTATTACTTTTTACAATTTCATAGATACCAGTGGCATTAAATTATTTTAACTTAACTCACAGCAGTCTTAGAAACATAAAACAGAGATTAAAGGAACAGTTTGACATTTTGGGAAACATGCTTATTCTTGCCAAGAGTTGAATGAAATGCCTGTTAAATAAGCTAGCACCAGCAGCCGGTTAGCTTAGCAAAAAGACTGGAAACGGGGAAACGGCTAGCCTGGCTTTTTCCAAAAATAAAAAACACTCTGCCTACCAGCACCTCTGACGCTCACCAGTTAACATGTTATATCTTGTTTGTTTAATCTGTAAAAATGACACCTTGTGGTTTTATGGGGGAGGGGTTCTAGTCTTAATGCTAACGGATTCATATTTGACAGTCGAGATATGAGTGTGGTATCAGTCTTCTCATCTAATTGTCTGCAAGAAATCGAATAAGCATATTTCTCAAAATGTCAAACTACTTATTTAAGGGAAAGTATTCTGCTGCTTAGGTGCAAGAGGTTGGTAATGTTTTACATGAAATATGAAATGGAAATGACATATTTTGCACGTTTGAGGTGGCAGGGACCGTTGTTCTTCCTGTCTTAGGAAGCAAACATGGTGTGTGAATGTATCAATGGGAGTACCAGTCATTCAGGTCATGGTTATAAGTGCTTCCATAGCACGCACTTACACCACCTGTTAGACAGCTTCAGCCCACAGACAATTAGGATCTTGATACTAGCAAACAGGGCAGCACACACATGCACGCAAAGTTAAAGACAAAATGAGGACCATAGTTTTAACTTGTATACCCCTTTTTATAACCAAAAAAAGGCAGTCATCACTTTATCTTGCATGCGTATGTGCACTGTCTGTGTGGAGAGAGAGCCAGGGCACAAGTTTTTCACTGGATTGGAATGTACTGGCTGTATTTTTTATAATGCCAATGACGGTAAACTTAAAAACAAATGTTATTGGGCAAAATTGTTCCAAAAAGAAACTTGGCAACATCAGTAACATGTAGTTAATAATATGTCATATTTCATTTATGAACAGGGAGAAAGTTTGCATGTTTTCCTTTGTGTTTTTCTGTAGTCAGGGGGAGTTTGTTAGTGCAACAGTTAGTTAAATTGAGGGGATTTCCAGCATGTGGAGAACCATGTGAATCTGGACCACAGCTACCTCCCGCAGAGGAGACAGAATAAAGAAGACAGACAGACATGCTGTTTAACCCGACTTTATTAATTCCCAAATTTAAGGCAATTTATTTTAAGGTCAAACTGAGTGCTTCAGACAACAGTGAAGCAACAGACAGGCAGGGACAGAGACAGACGAAGAGAGGGAGGGCATCAATGCAAAGGGGAAGAGGAGTTTGTTTGTTTTGCAAACTAACAGAACAGCCATTATTTTACCACCTTTGTGAAACCTATTATGTTGAACTCCTCTCTGATGCACAGTTTCAACAAAAATAGTAGAAGTACTCGGATCCATTACTTAAGTAAAAGCATTAATAGCACAATGTAGAAATACAATACAATACTCCATTACAAGTAAAATTTCTGCAGCATTGTACAGTTGCAGCTGGTCAAGGTGCAGCCAGTTTTAACTTCTTTATTTACAGTACAGGTAGCTTAGTCCAGTGGTTCCCAACCTAGGGGTTGCGCCCCTCCAAAAGATCACAAGATAAATCTGAGGGGCTGTGAGATGATTAATGGGGGAGGAAAGAAGAAAAAACAAAGTTCTGCTAAACAAATTTGTATTTATTTTCTGGACCTTTCTCTACTCTTTAATTTTTTTTGTGAAATATTGGATCATTTTATCTCTTTGGGCTTCAAACAGTTGTTAAAACGAAACCATGTGAGAAGTTTGAGGGGAAATGTCTTTGTTGGAACCTCTAACAACTTATAAAGAGCCCCAACCAGGCACTGTTTTTTTGTAAGAGGTCACAAGTCAAAAAGGTGGGCAATGCACTGTATTTTATAAGTTTATCATGTGTTTTTTTACGTAAAATCTTAATTAGTAACTGTAGCTGTCAAATAAATGTAGTGTACTGTTAGAGCTAAATAACCTTCCAGCATACGATATGTTTTTCTGCCAACAGGAGCTTCATGTGTTGGGCCAATAGAACATATTTCAGCACAGTTACAAGCCTCGGATACCAAAACAAGAACAGTTTGTTCTATTTTGAACATTTTAACGTTTAATGTAGTCAGTCTTCTGCTTTTTTCTTTGAACCAATTTCAATTCACTACAATGCAAATGTTGCACTTCAATTCCACAAATAACAATCACAGGAAGTAAAAAAAAAAGTGATTACATACAAGGTCAGTCTGTATAGTATAGTATAACTGCTGCTGCTATTAGCAATCATTTATCCCAAATACTTTTGGGTTCAGTTTCTCTCTTCCCCTTGATTGCAATTTGGATACAATATTGGCCCAAAAATCTATCCAAGTGTACTTCAAAGAACTCGGATATGTGATAATAATATATTAATAAACATGCTAATCGTTAATTTAATGTAAAGTAATGCAGTGTACAGTAGGTTCTATGCACAGAGAGGATTTTGTCTTCAGTATAGCGCTTTGAAAGCAGTTACACATTATGCTACTGTAAAATATATTATACAGACAATTATGGGGTAAAATAAACACGCTGCTGACCATCTCACCATGTCAGGTTGATATGGATACTTGCATGTATAGTTTCTTCACATTTATTTCAAACATTGCTTGTGATGTAACTTTACTGTGATATGGATTTTTATCAGAAATGAAAATATGAAATTTTATAACCAAATGCAAAGCTTGGTATAAGGTGGAACTGATATGATAATAGAACTGAGATACAGTAAACTCACAGGAAGTTCCTATGAACGTGTTTGAATTCAAATTGATTGATGTAATGATAGCCTGTATCCTGCAGTCAGTTATGTGTTTTTGCGTTTTGATTTTGTACACCAATGGTAATGCTGTATAGTATTGTGCTTTGTGTAATAATGGTGCATGGGCACTGTAAGCTTATGTATGCAGGTGCAAATGTATCTGTGTGTGTGTGTGTGTTTTAAGCAGTCATATTATCCACAGCAGCACAATGAGCTGGTTTCACATATCAGCTCTGGAAAGTCCCTGGATAATTATACTGGACTTTCTGTCCGTCTTTCTCTCCGTCTCTCTCTTCCTCCCTCTCCTGCTCTCATTCTCTTTCTTTTTCTTTGCCAATATAATCTTTTTTTTTAATTATTATTATTTTACTTTCCTTTGGATTTTTGAACCCTTTCTCCATCATAACCAATCGCTCTCCTCATCTCCACACTTCCATCTGTCCATCATCCACCAGTCTTTTTCTCTAAATTATTAGACACACATCTCCCCCATCTCAACCAAAATCAGCCTCCAATGTGAAAGTGCACATTGCGATTGTCCCATAATGTACGTGTACAAGCATTCAAAACAGATAGTGGTGCATCAACAGGGCTTGGCAGGTGTTTAATCTACAGCACAGGTCCATCAGAGGATTGATTGATGGTGTGTTTGTGATAGTGTGCACACAGTCAAGTTTCAAGTCCAGGGGAATTCACAGCAACCTATTTCCATACTGCTGCTAAAAGCGAAAGTACTAACATTGTTCACGTGCTGGAGGCCCATTCTAAGCTTCAGCACTACTTTTCTGTTATGGTACAAAGCTGCAGCACAGTGTTTTACACATTGACTAGAATGGCACTCATAATAAAGCCTTCTGAATTCCCTGCAGTGCAACTCTTTAGGTGCTGTAGTTGTTCTAAAATAAAGTTTGAGACAGAAATTGAATATCTACAGATGTCTTTCCACATTAGACTTTTTACTTAAATACTGTATATTAGTCCCTTTTAGAGGGAGTAGGTTGTTAAACTTTATCATAATACAGTACCAGCTGGCACTCTGCCATCTCAGTGACGGGAAGGAAAGGCCAGGTAGATTTATTACTGGTAGGTCTGTGATCAGTCATTGAGAGAACCAGCCAACCATCAGGCCAGTCAACTCACAGGTGGAGTTCATATACGCTCCGCGACCACAATAAGGAACAAGCCCCTGATGTTGTTAGAGTTCTGCAGACTTGTTCTGTACATTTCCAGGGCTGCACATATTTAGTCAGACATCCAGTTAATTAGCCAGTCAAATTGTCTGCTTTGAAGGCAGTCCCTTTTACTGAAAATGAGCAAGTCTGCCCCTACACCCAAATGTATTTTGACGTCAGTAATTTCTCTGTAATCATGACTGTCAGGTGGACAGTTACAGAACACACATGCTGAGGAGGGTAGATATGGAAATGTCCACGCGTGTAAGGGGACTGCTGCTATTTATTCAATAAAAAGAAAAATGTAAGGGGAAATTTGTGAGTGCTTGGCCCACTTATTTCTGAGTTTAATGGACATTTGCTCCCGGCTGGTAGCACACTAAAATACTGAGATAGAGAAAATAGATTTCTCTTGTCAACATTTCTTGTCCTGCAGTTTATATTATCATTTTTAGGGATGGTAATGTTGGCCTGTCAGTTGGTCAGTCCACCGCTTTGGTCCAGACTGAAATATCTCAACAACTAATGGATGGATTGTCATAAACCTTTGTATGGACATTCATGTTCCCCAGAGGATGACTCCTGCTGACTTTGGTGATCCCCTGACTTTTCCCCTAGGGCCACCAGCAGGTCAAATGTATTACTTATACAGTGAAATATATCCACTTCTACTGGAAAGATTGGACCATAGACTGATTTGGACAGACATGCATGGGCCCTAGAGGATGAATTGTAATAACCTTGGTGATCCCCTGACTTTTCCTCTAGCGCCACCAGAAAGTCAAACTTTTAATTTTCTGATACTTTGGATTCAAATACCTGCAAAACATTTCCCATCAGCCTCAGCTGTACTTTGTGTTGAGTGCTAATTAGCAAATGTTAGCACGCTGATGTTAGCATGTTAGCTCAAAGCACCGCCGTGCCTACTGTAAGCACAGCCTCACAGAGCTGCTAGCATGGCTGTAGGCTCTTGTTGTCTCGTTGGTACAGAATAGTGAAAACGTCTAGTACACTGCAACATGTGCACAATCATTTATTCGTCACTGTATTGCTCTGTTCTCAGCCTTGTTACATTTTCATGCATCTCTAAGAAGCTTCTATTAACATCTGTACACTCTTCTATAAAACACTCTGAGCCTCTATGGTTAAATAGCAAAAAGCAGTAATGTCGTGGAGTGTAAACTCAAATGTTTTTGTACAATATGGCACAATATTCAGGTATAACTTGCCTCTTTATCCATTTCTTTACATCTACTCCTCCACTGACCTATTTTTCTCAGTGTATCACTCTCTCTGTTCACTTGTGTCCATTCATCTCTCTGTCTGTATTTATGTGTCTGTTCAGGAGCTGGAGAGGTTCAAGGCGTTCGTGAAGAGGAAGCCTGCTTTTGATGTGGTCGTAGATGGACTGAATGTAGCTTATGTCAACAGGGACAAAAGCAAGCAGTCAGAGATGGTGAGAAAACACACACACAGATGCACATGCATGCATAATGTGATATAAAAAAAAGAGATGGAAAGAGTTGAGCTAGATATTTTACAGTCCACCAGTCTAAAGGTGCTTATTCAGAGTCATCTCTACACATGCACACACGCAGTTTTACAGTCTAGATTTTAGTGGTTTCTTCCTACATATATATCTGTCCAACCCAGGGGCTTTTCTGCCGCTTGCATTATGACTAACCCTGCAGTGTGTGTGTGTAGGAGGTGCCTTTTATAACTGGCCAGTACCTGATTTTAATAACACCTAGCCTACTTGTCTGCCCACATCTGTCTGTCTGTGTGGCTGTGTGTGTGTGTGTCTGTCAACTGTCTGTCTTTCTGCATTAAAATATCTCACATCTTTCTCAGATGTTATGTGGCTGCAAGACAAAGGAAAGTACAAACAGACAAACCTATTTCCCTATCTAGTCATATAGTTTATGGGAAAGCTACATAAATTATTCAAATTAATGCAAAAGTCATAGAAATTTACATCAGGGCCACGGACAGCAGCTGTTATTCAAATGAATGAAATTGAAAATCAGCGACACAGCTATATATGAAATATGAAAATACCTGCTGAATTTATGATAACACTCGAACGGCCACTACGGTCATTTTGACCGTTTTCAAATTTATAAGAGCAATAACTTTGTTGAATTAAAAAATACAATGCTGCTGGTACCTGACTTTTCCTAAAAGTGTCTGTATTTTCATTTAAAGTGTTTTTTATATAAATTACACAAAAGGCAAAGAAAATATGATCATTTTTACCTATTTCCTGTTTCATTATTTAAAATGCAAATGAGATCTTTGATGGTTATTACCCTACAGAAAAATACTGGTGTGAATGTATGGAATAATTACGGTTTATATGCGATGGTATGCATATTGATAAATATATAATTAAACTTGTTAAAATGTACATTTTGGTGTTATTTTATTTTTTTAAAAATTCCGAACACAATAAATGCATTAATCTCTCATTTTTATCATATATTTATCATGAGAGATTATAGAGTTTAAAATTTAAACGGTCAAAATGACCACTTACGGCAATTCTAGTAGATATGGAATTCACTTCTAGTGTTAACAAGGCTACAGCCATGGACGCTATGAGGCTGTACTTAGGCACAGCGGTGCTTTGAGTTAAATGTCAGCATGCTAATATGCTCACAGTGACAATGCTAACACGCTGATGTTTAGGATGTAATTTATCAATACACATAAAATGTGCCAATATTTACCATGCTCAGCATCTTAGTTTCATTAGCACTAAACACAGAGTACAGCTGAGGCTGATGGGGATCTCATTAGTTTTGCAGGTATTTGGTCATAAAGCACAGTATTGGACAGGCCGGACAAATGAAAATTTTGACCTAACGGTGGCGCTAGATGAAAAGTCAGAGGGTCCCCAAAGTCAATAGGCTCCTTCCTCTGGGGACCACAAATGTCTGCACAAAATTTCACTGCAATCCATCCAATAGTTGTTCAGATGTTTCAGTCTGGACCATAGTGGTGGACTAACTAACTGACCATAGAGCCTTGCCACTAGCATGGCTAAAACATTGTATATATACGGTATACCAGCCTTTTAAGGTCAGATAATATACAATTAGGACATCTAAAGGCTTTCCCAGGGCCCACAGACTCTCTATAAACTTCTTAGCAATTGATGCCCCAGTTTTCATCTCTGTTTAACAAAACTCTTGGTTCAGTGCTACAAAAGTAAAGAGTGGTAGTTTTTGCTGTGGCAATAAGTAGGTTGATAGAAGTGCTTCACTGCATTGTTCTTTACAGTGCAGTAATTGTCTCAGCCATATCTAAGGCTCCGTTTGGAAACAATAAACAGTTGTTCGTCTGGTTCTGTCTGCATATCTGAAAAGACATTCAAAAAAACATAGCTTGTGGTGTGTGCACCTACAAATGTATGTAATTTACATACCGTGTGTCTGTAACACTACTAACATAAACGTATTCCAATTCACTTGTGTGTTTCAGTTGTTGGCGGTGGTGTCCGAGCTGGAGCGTCAGGGCCTGACTGTTCTGGTGTTGGGGAGAAAACACATGCTACGGCCCTCGAGATCCTGGGACAGACACAACATGGACCTTATCCGGCAGAAAGCTCATTGCTTCTTCACTGAAAACATGTGAGCAGCTGATAATAAAAAAGAATAGTATAGAATATGCTCCATAGAAAATGAATAAACCACATTTACACAGCAGAGGCCACACAGACTTTTTACTGCAAATGTTTAAGTAGCAGCATTTTTGGATTAAAAATAAGGAATCTCATATTATCAGTTTATTCATACAGTCATGTAACTGTAATTCATTCATCATGCATTTATTAAAATCTTCTCTAAAATCAAAAGGTTTTCACTGAAGTAATCACAGCAAAATGCTTTAAAAATGAATTTATTTGCAATGAGTTTACCTCGCACCTTTTGGTCTACGTGTCTGTCAGTTCGGAGGATGACCCTTTCTTGCTGTACGCCGCTCTGCATTCTGGGAACCACTGTCAGTTTGTGAGCAGAGACCTGATGAGGGACCACAAAGCCTGCCTGCCAGACGGAGCCGCCAGGCGGCTCTTCTTCAAATGGCAGAGAGGCCACCAGCTGGTAGTGGGTGGATGCGTCCAAGCAGGCAGGAGAGTCCAATTTCAGGTGAGGAAGAGGAGGGAGGAGCAGGAGGAGAGAGGGGTGGTAATTGGGCACGAAGAAAGCAGCGCATACCAATTAACTGTTTGAATGTGTGTGTGTGTGTGTGTGTGTGTGTGTGTGCATGCTCAGAGTATTCCCAGCTATGACACCATTGTCCAGACTTCAGCGGACTCGTGGCACGTTCCATACGACGACACAGAGGACAGGAGCACCTATGAAGTACCACAACGATGGCTCTGCTTCACCAAAAAGCACTGAACACACACACACACACACACACACACACACACTCTCACACTCATAACTCATGCTTTGAGTAGAACTGTGGACTTGTAAATAAAACATGTGCCTCAAATAAGTGTCCTCCACTCTTTAATTTAACTTTGAGCCATAGGAAAATGAAATTTGATTAGATTTCATCTCAGTGCAGCCAGAAAGCAGCAGGGTTGTAGTCAGTTGTAGTGACGTCTGTAAACTACAAAGCTGCGAGAGTGACCCGGATATGGAAGCCTGCAATCGGACAGATCACGTCCGGAGTTGATGTTTGCCATGTTTTGCCTCTGTAGCCTCTCAGTTTAGTCTCAGTTTTTGTTCCACGCCACCACTTTACCTCAGTTATTTACAGCCGTCATGTCTCGGGGGTCCAGTGCAGGGTTTGACCGCCATATCACCATCTTCTCCCCGGAGGGAAGACTCTACCAAGTCGGTGAGTAGTTAATGAACGATGTGAACTCAACCTGCTCTGTCATCACTGCTAGCTGGCAGGCTAGCATTAGCTAGCAGCTTCTCTCTAGCCCATTCATAGTTCACCGTTATTTAGAAAGAATTTAATTTGAGCACACTGTGATGAGGTCAAAATAAGCAATTAATATGACTAACTAGTCGTATATAGTTTAGTAATAATTAACTAGGTTCGTTTTGTTGCAGTTGTGCTAGCTACCTTAGCTAGCTTATTTTACCTGTGAAGTGCTACCTTAAGTTCATGTTTATATATTGAATATTTTTATTAGAATTGAATTTCTCAATCAGATATTCTAACAGCCAGTTAGGTAGCACACTGTTTACCCCTATTGTCACACTTCATTACTCGTTCTCATAAACGAGTTGTTATAACTGAGCTGGGTTCAATGACCTGCGACAAACCTGTGAAACTAACATACCTCTGTCCATTACATTACATACATTGTGCAATACGTAGATAAAGAGTCGTGTGTATGTACAATTGCATGCAAAACAACTGGCTATCTAACTGCCGCAGTGGTTAAAAGTTGCACACTTGTAGCTCATGGGTTTCTTTCCCCTTCCGTCTGTCTCCAGAGTATGCCTTCAAAGCCATCAACCAGGGAGGACTGACCTCCGTAGCAGTCAGAGGGAAGGACTGCGTTGTGGTCGTCACCCAAAAGAAAGTCCCAGTCAGTATACACGGACACATGATAAACACACAGACGTTTGTGCCTCTGTGTGTTCGCAAAGCGTGTGGTCGGATTCCACAGCTGTCATCATGGTGGTTGCATTACTGATGGAGCGCGCGGTGTACATTTCTCTTTTGTCTTGTGTTCTCCTCAGGACAAGCTGCTGGACGCCTTGACGGTCACACATCTGTTCAGAATTACAGAGAACATTGGCTGTGTTATGACCGGCATGACTGGTAAGCGACGTCTTGTCCATCTGATGGTGAATACCCAATACTTTGAGCCAATTAATGGGTTAAGTGTGTTAAAAGTTTCCCTCAGCAATAATGGTTAGCAACAAATACCCACTGACTGTTTGTTGCCTTACTGTCATGTTACTCATTTCCTTATTCGGAGCTAGAAATGCATCCGTCAATAACTTTGTCAGCTGTTATTTCAGAGCTGGAGAAAAATCAATATTGTGCAATCAAGTGCAGCAGAACATTACATAATACTAGTCAGAAAAACCACCTACCGAGTTTTAAAAAGGGGTAAGACGTGACCCGTTATGAGTTGCAAATGCATTGTAGCTAGCAAAATAGAAAACTAAGACTCTAACTTGTAACTCATAGCTTTTTTCAGTATTCCAAAGCTGTCCAGAGCAGCCCAGAGTCGACCTGTTTTTTAGCACTAATTTAAAGTGATATAACTGGTCAGGGACTGCCTTGTTGAGAGTAATAATACATCTCTGGTACTCCTGTCGTCTCATGGAAGTTTATCATAGTCTTTCACTGTAAAAGCAACTTGATTGTGTCATGTTCATTCATGTATTTGTCCTTTTTAATAATTCATTAATTTGTGTGAAATTCTTTTTCTGCCTCTTCTCCCCCCAGCTGATGGCAGGTCTCAGGTGCAGAGGGCGCGGTATGAAGCGGCTAACTGGATGTATAAGTACGGCTATGAGATCCCCGTGGACATGTTGTGCAAACGCATGGCGGACATCTCCCAGGTCTACACACAGAATGCTGAGATGAGGCCTCTAGGCTGCTGTGAGTAGTGTGCATGTGTGTTTGTGGATACCAGAAACCATGATCGTTTCTGTTATATAGTGTTTAGAGCATAATGTTTAAATAGATTCCATTGCCTCTTTCTCTTTGTTCCTGCTGTCCTGTCTTCATTCCCCTCCATCTTGCAACCTTCCTCCAGGTATGATAGTGATCGGACTGGATGAAGAGTTGGGTCCGCAGCTGTATAAGTGTGATCCAGCCGGCTACTACTGCGGCTTTAAGGCCACAGCATCTGGAGTCAAACAGACTGAGGCCACCAGCTTCCTAGAGAAGAAAGTCAAGAAGAAACTGGATTGGACCTATGAGCAGACTATAGAGGTAGGACACACACACACACACACACACACACACACTGTCAGTCAAACAAGTTGTATTACATTGCACGATTGGCACTGGTTAATGGAATTTCTGGAATGTCATGGATTTCTTTGGGAATTTCTTAGGCAAGGAATGTCAGGGAGTTTTTTGGATGACAGAAAACGTAAGGGAGTTTCACAATTGTCACTATACTAGAATACAACTGCATTACTTAGTGGGTTTCCAGACAACTGGAGTGGAAGCCAAACAGCTGCAGCCATTTAAGGAATCAATATGCAAGTTATGGATTTAATTACACAAATCAGGGACAGTACGAATCCTGATATTAATATAATAAAAGCAGATCTTTTATTTCTTAAATATTCTCTTTCAGTATCGGTTCGTATTTTCCAGACATTAATGTAATCCCCTTGGTAAAGGAATAATAAGTCAAAGCAAACAAGTGGAATATGTCACCCAGATCTAAATTTAATGTTAAATCTACAATTGGCAATGGCTCTTCCTTATTCATAATTTAATGTGTGTTGGTAGACAAACATATGTGCACATGGCTCTGTTTATTTTTCTAGAAGGTACATCTGTTAAAATGTCAACAGATGTTGAAACAGCTGTTGCTCTTTAGTCTTTCTTAGAAACATTGAACATTGTATTTGCTGTCTAATGTTTACAGCCATGTGCACATGCAATTGCAAGCACACACTGATATGCTGTTCACTGACATAAGCATTGGCTTTCATTCACTCATTTATTACTTAGTGATTCCATTAACAAATACAAGCATCCCTTCTGTATATTTATACGTTATGTTCCATCTTTCTAGATTCTTGGACACTGAGCTTGCTGCTTCCAAATGCATCTATTTCTCAGATGTAGTGTTTCATTTATTTTCCTGTCCTCTCCTTCCTTTCTTGCTTCTCGACAACTCTCCTTCTCTTCTCAAAACAGACGGCTATCTCGTGTCTGTCAGCCGTTCTGTCCATCGACTTCAAGCCCTCGGAGCTGGAGGTGGGAGTTATCACTACGCAGGATTCTAGATTCAAGTGAGTATTTTCCTGACACAAAGAGAGAAAATATACAGTAAAGGAGTACGATCCTGGCCACAGGTAAAGGGACTTTTTTTTTCACTTCCCGGCTGCTGTAACTGGGTTTTGCAGAATAAAAGGCAGATGGATTTAGCCAAACTTCCAGGATACATTTTACAAAATAACCAAAAAGAAAAATAATCTTTGCCTTTCAACAAAACAAGCAGCTCTGAACAGATACCATTGCTCCTGCCTCTTTGTGCTGAAACTGAAAAAAGTGAAATCACTAAAACCTGGTAATGTGTTGGCATTGTCAATAATACATCAGTTATTTTTAGAAATTGATAAAAAAAAAGAGGCCAGTGCTGTAATGGAAATTCCCTACAAACTCACTACAAAATCTGGCAGGACAAAAGTTATGAACTTTAAATTGTGCATTTGTGTTCCAGGATTCTGTCAGAGTCTGAGATCGATGTTCACCTGGTGGCTTTGTCTGAGAGAGAGTGAGGAAAGTTGGCAGCCATTCTGCTGCCGTCATCATCGCTCTGAAAAGGATGATGAACGGTAACGCCAGAAAACCACCATGTCCTCCACACAAAGGTCTCGTCTAGAAGGAAGATGGAGGAAGACAGGTGGTACTACACTGCAAGGTTGAGACAAACAAAAAGATGAACGATAAAGAACAATATGGTCGTTTTCACCAGGTGGGTAGAATATGTTACCCATCTGCACCTGGCATTACCCCTCCTCCATCCTCTCTGGTCATAGCCAGGACACGACTGGACACAATATTATCCACATATCGACCCCTCCTGCATTTTCCTTCTAGCCACACTGAGACATCCTCACTGCAGATGGCTGCCAAAAAGCCTAGACAGATGCAGGACATTCAGATCAGTCCACAATATGACACATCAGTCTTATATGCTCCTTGGCCGCTGGTGGTGTCAGACAGCCATCGGCCAAAGCGCCCTCTCTGGTTGGAGCTCAGCCCAAATGACGTCAGCTGATGAGTGTGACTTGAGCAGATTGGAAGATGGGGGGTGTGGTAACACTACAACTACAGCACAATACCTCTTAACACCTCGCATGGACTTGGTGGTCCTGTATCTTCTTGAGTCACTGTATTTCAACAGTGCTTCCGATCTTTACTCAGGGCTGCCACAACGTGTATCTCCTCATTTTATTCATCTGCTTCAAAGTCTCCCCCTCTCCACTGTCTTCAGTTCCAAGATGATGTTTATGCTCTGATGTACTTTGGGATAACCCAGGGAACAGCTGTGGGCTCATCATCGTCACACCCCTGCTTAAGTCTGCTCAGGTCAACGGGAAATCTCTAATTATTTCACTCTCTCCCTTGTGTTTTGATCTCCTCCCCTCTGCAGCCATTGCTGCACGACTGCCCTTCTATTAAAAGCAAATGTTTTTATCTAACACTTAAGTTTCTCCGTTTCCTTTTCTTTGCACATTTAACCTTGTGGCGGCGCTCTAGCCTTCACATTAATCTCCCGCCATTCAGTTCGTGTTTGTGCCGTGCTGGAAGGGTTACAAAAATGTTACCAGGTCCGACCCGGTATCGCTGCCGTCACTTTTATGTAAAAGCTTATCCAGACGTGAGACCAGCATTCAAAATTGCGTAATGGGGTGTCTGTCTGACAGGTTAATAGTTCCTGTGCTGCGGGTGTGAACAACTTAAATATACCTCCATAAGATTTCCATTACTGTAAGACAATTTGGCATAAGATGTTTGCTAAATACAGCCTACTGAGATGTCATTTATATGGAATGTTGTCAATATAAATTGTCACTTTTATTTACATTAATACGAGCTGGGTAAAGTCTGAAAAGTAAGTGGTGGAGTATGAATCAAGGGAAGAAATATCATAGTAGTTGAACTGCTGGTATCATTTGGTTGAAAACAGACTTTTGATGTGCCATATACAGTGTGGACACCTCTTTAATATGTTTTTGGATATCTTTAATTGGGAAAAATAATTAGTGGTGTCTACACAAGAATTAAGGCACAAATTAAAAAGGCTCTTGCAATTCTTTAAAACTATATTAGCATTTTGTTGTATAATCCAGTGTATTTACAGCTATTATAATGTCTCCGTTGTAACTGCAAACATGCAGCGTGTAAAGCCAACATACTGCGCTGCTTCACATGATGAATTATGAGTGCAAATCTGCAATACAATCATAGAACAAGTGTATGCAACACTGACGTGTGATATTTATTTGAGTAAAACTCCCTTCCCGTCGCACCAAACTTGACTGAAGCATCCTGTTATTCAGCGGAGAGTCCCGTCATTGAAGGGATGAGAAGCAGGAATTGTCGCGAGCAGCTGAGTGTTCTGTTCCTGGGAATTTCCTGTCCCTTCCTTCTGAGCCCCACCCTCCCCAAAAACTTCCTGATTTAGATGACTGAGCAATCATCCTCATTCCACACAGACACAATTTCCCCATGGCTCTTATCTCTTTCTATGCACACACGCACACCCGGCAAGAGGACTTAAATTGTCTGCCAGTTCCTCGTTCAGTGGAAACGACTTGAGTTATCAGCCCTTTCCAGCATGACATGCTTAATACGAAAAGGGTGCCGGTCAGAACTGAATCTCAGCTGTCATGCTTTGACGGAGGCATTTATACAAGCACAGACACACTGACGGCAGCAGGAAGGCACGTGGTTGAAGTATTTTCCCGTGCAATTATACCCTTTGTCAGGCACTGTCAATTATATGCTGGGTTCTGTGTGATCTTTATAGTGCTATGACCAAGATTACGATGTCTAATGTACACATGGGAAAGCATTCTTATCCAAACTTAGTGTCTTAGTTGCCATCCAGGACCGACTGTAGTTTTCCCCTTCATGTCACCCATCCCAGTCTCCACAAATACATTGACACAGGTTTTTACTGTTAAATATGAGTGTTTTTAATTTAAATGGAGTGTGCTGGACTGTTTGCTGACATATACAACCTGCTCAACTGTACACATTCACAGCTTCCATTAAAAAATACATCTTTCTGTACACAGCATTTACAATATCATACAACAGAGCTGTTGCAGGTACATCTGTGCGGATGGATGGTTTTGTGCCAAATGATTTGCAGCATCCACAAAATACAAGCAATCCTCTTTATCATACAGCAATCCCATCATAATGTGTCATGTATTCACATCTCAGCATGCGCTTGCTCTCCCCTGCAGCCTGGAGCAGACTCTGGAGCTGGTTTATTTGGCCATCAGTCTCTGATTCTCCTTGGCGGCTGCCTGTCCCCTCTGTTTTGTCAGCGGTCATGCCCGCGCCGCGTCGCCCACACCATTGAGCTTCATGTGACGTTATTGCAGGGAGCAGTAGACATGCCGAGTCATTTCTCTTGTCCTTTACAATCATCACCACAGCCTCCTGTCTCTGTAACTTCCTCTCTCTCTCGTTTCCTGCTAATGTCCATTCCACTGAATGTCGTCATAATCCACCTATAAACACACAGGAGGACAGAACAATGGTTAGACACTAGCCAGAAAGCGACTTTGACTTTGTTTTAATGTTACAGGCATTTTCAACACATACCTCCTCATCAGACTCCTCGTCCTCCTCTTCCTCGCTGTCGTCTGATTCGCTGTCGGGCAGCTCCCGCAGTTCAGGTTTGGTCAGCGAGTACAGTTCTTTCCTGATGTCATCGTCTTCGCGGCCGTAGGTGAGATGGTAGGGAGTGTGGCCCCCAGAGGTCAGGAGGTTGGGGTCTGCTCCTTTCTTCAGCAGCAGTTTGACCAGCGAGAGATTCTGCTGGTCCACGGCAAGGTGCAGTGCACTACGACCGTTACGCTGTTCCTATAGCACAGGCAGAGAACACAAGATTTATTAGCATCAGTTGGCAAATAGAAAAGACGAAACAAGAGGGCTGGGTGTCTGCTGGTCCTCAAAATGTCTTTAAATGACTTTGTCACCCTAATGATATTTCATTTTGAAATGTACATATATTCTATGTAGGGATCCAGAAACTGGTAGTAATACTCTGTAAGTATATATAATAAGTGTGTATTCTCATATGGTGTGTGTGCTGTTTACCTTTGCATTAATGTCAGCTCCTAGATCCACCATGTTCTCCACCAGTGAGAGGAAAGCATGAACTGAAGCCAGGTGGAGGCAGTTCTGACCTGCAAAAAAAAAATTAAAATTAAAATTTAGGAAGAGCTAAAAATAGTTTTTAACTAGACAAACAATTAGCTTTAATGTGGATTTATATTATTCTGTCATGATAATGCAGATTACTATAGATCATTTTCATTTAATGCCAGAATTTGTTGATTTGACATTTTGAAATGTTTGGTTCCCCAAAGTAAACCAGCCAACAGTGCCAGACTTGAGGCTTAAAACTGTTTACACACAAGTCTAAAACTGAAGCCTTCCACATTTCTATTTGGAGCCTTAGCAGCTAACATTATGTGCCATGTAATAGATGGGTTTTCGTCAGGATGTGATGGCATGAATGGCTACGGCATTCCCCGTCCTTGCTTAAATGTTTCCTTCCTCCTAAATATAGTGTTCAGGGATGATGGGCAGCCGAAATGACTCTTTTCGCGCCCACCATTCCTCCTTTTAAATAGTAGTTAGACCAGCAGACTGGTCAGTGCCTCGTCTGTCTCCATGCAGGGTGGGTGGGCCACCACAGAATGGAAATCACCACAACCACTACACTGTATAATACTCGAATAATGTTGAAACATTGAAATATAGCCTACCACTGCTAAATTAAACAATTTTGTTCCCTAACATGCAAACAAGTATAGTTTTAATGTTGACAACTGAAGCGTTTATCTGAATTGTTATATAAAAAAGGAAAAGCTCAGTATGTCCAAAGTGGGGAAAGAACAGGAAGAAAAAGAAACACTGCTTGTACTACAATCTTACCATGATAGTTGCAGGCGGCCATCACAGTGTGTAGACGCTCTGGCTGACAGTTCTGTGTGATGACGCTGAAGCACAGCAGGTTACCGTGGCGACAGGCGATGTGAAGAGGCGTGTCCCCGCTGTCGTCCACCAGCATGGGGTCGCAGCCGGCTACCAGGAGGCGTTGGCACACGTCCGCCTGGTTCGTTATTACTGCTAAGTGGAGAGGAGTCTGGTGAAACAGTTAAGAGATGGGTATGTTATTGAGTCAGCAGGCATTTTCATCATTCTTTGTGTCATCTTTATTACTGCTACAGCCTGGTGGAAAAGGTAGTCTAGAACATAGGTAGAGGAGAGGGGAAGATGATAAAGATGATACTGGGTAGATATCAATATATTCTTTTTTAAATCCTCTTAAGTACCTGTCTCTGGTCATTTTGTGTGTTGAGGAAGTCTGTGTTCTTGGACAGGTCTATCATTGTTCTGATGTAGTCCTTGGCCTCGTGGATGATGGCCAGGTGGAGCAGCCTATAGAAACGGAGAGGGAAGGTAGAAAACCTGTTACAATACACATACACAACCAAATCTACAAGACAAAATGAACATTTTCCACAAAGAAACCAGGGACACATTTTGTAAGCGAGTAACAGCAAATCCATATACCTCCGACTGTCTTTTCATCTACACCAAATACTGTTACCTTTGAACAGCGAGAAGCTGGCCTAATGGTGCTATGCTAAACCTCTGGTTTAAAATGCAAGTAGAAAAGCAGAGAACACTTTTACTTTGTGCCAAATCAGGTGCAGCTTACAAGTAATTTTTTATTAGATTACTGATGAGAATTTAGAAATCAGCCCTGAAAATGTTGAGCAGCCCATTAGTTTGACCTATACTGATGTCCTCAGTACATCTCTGGATTCTTTAATGCAGCAGTTTGCATGTCTCAGGCCCCCAAGCATTCAAAAGATTTTTATCTACGCTCATGTAATATGAATAATTTCCCAAGAATGCCATTACAGTAAATTAATGTTCATGACCCCTCTAGAAGCTGCTGATGACCCCAAGTGGTCCCTAGACCCCACATTGAGAACCACTGCTCTGGTGCGTCTTTAAACGTTTATGTCTTTCTGTCTAACATGGTTTCATGCTGCACTGCTTTGTGAGAGACAGTTCGGGCCCTCAGTTTGGATTAATTAAATCAAGTTGTTCAACTTTCACCCAACAGCACATAATGAATGCATGTGCTATGACAACAGTTACAATCCTGTACTGAGTTTGAACTATATTTCACGGCGTATGAATTGTGTCATAAAAATAACATTTGGAGTCCCTCTTAATGTTATTCCCCCTTGTTTTATAACAGCAACAAACCGCAGACATTGTGTTTCAGGACAGAGTTTCGCCCTCTCAACCTCCACAAACTTGCGTTTGTGTAATTTAAGGTACTTTTTCTAGTTTTTTTTTCTTTTTTCCTTCTTCTCGCTTCACGGGAGCGCGCGTCGGTCGGATTCCTGGGCGGCGCGCCCGGGACTTTCCCAGCCTGACCCGCGGCCATAGTAGATTCCCTCCTGATAATAGTCTTTTGTTTACGTCCAATACCGCCGTGTCTGACCACAGCTAGACCCATTCTCAAACCGGACGCCCGTTCTGTGCATTGTTAACATTACAGCAGCGTACTTTTAGAAGCCACAATGCTTCAAAGTTGAGCCCCAGCCCGGACTAAGTTAGGCCTGGGCCTGTAAAATGTAATGACAAGCTAGAGGAAGACATTCCCCACAGGAAAGAGATCAAATTACCTCCAAGACCCGAGCTGGGCCTACTCAGGCGATACTACAAGCCTAGCCATACCTGCAAAAACTCAAATATTCCCATGCTCAACCCTGTAACGTTAGTCCTGGTCTAACTTACGTGTCTCCGTCCTCTGTGATCTGTGTTTTCCATTCGTGCAGCTCTCCGGTTACAGCGGGAGGTTGTTTGTGCTGCGGCGGCTCACATTCCATCTGGAGCCGACGGATCTCGGCCGCCACAGCCTGGTACTCCTCCTCTTTCAGCGAGTCCAAGCCGCTGTCGAGCCGCTCCTCTGTCGACTGAGCCGGCTTCCCTTCTTTAGGCTCCCTGCTGTAATCCATTTGGTTTAATATACTGGTCCGGTGGAGGTCCATGATGGTTGGTTTGTTGTTCGAGACGAGGTGCGTTTGGTTGTCTACTGACGGAGCTGTGCAGCAGTCTGTAAATGCCCTGTGTGGCTGCAGGGGGCGGAGCTAACAACTAGGTGGGGGATTTCCAGAAAACTGTCACTTAGAATAACAGCATACAGATTGCTGGCTCCAAGAGGGGTTTTCTATTGAGACACATATACATGTTTGTCACCGGGAGAGCAAAGTTTTGCTCTAATTTTGCAGACTACATTTGCTGCACTTAATATATACATTTCTGCAGTATTTCAGTCTTTACATAAGCATTTGGGCTTTTTTTTTAATGGCACATTTCCACAACAAATATGCATTTTCTCTCTAGTCTACACCTCAAACTTGAAATCAGTAGTTACTTTGAAAACATTCCTCTCAGTTCTCATGCAAGCTATGTAGTATTCAATCAAAATGATGCACTTCTAAGCCAACCTGGCCAAAAGTAAAATGAGGAAATGAGCCTTAAAGAGTGCTTCAACAAATCCGATGCTAATTCTACAAGAGGGGGAAACACTGAAGTCCAGGAAATCAGAATAACTTGAAGAACAAAGAACAAGCCTCTATATTTTATACTTTCCCCTCAGTAACAACTGGTTGCATGCATGTTGTCGCATTAAAGAGTTTCTGTTTTGACATGAGTGAGGGGTGGACGCATGGAAAGTCGTAAAAGTGCACCTTCGTTAGCATGTCCCCTGCTGCTGAATCACCAGAACAGAAAGATGTGCAGCGTGCACAGGAGTTTCCTCCAAAACTTGGAGTGTGATTGCAATGTTCAGATTGTTTATCATACCGTGAAAATAATATGATGAACACAGAACAAAACCAGCAGGCATGCAATGGAGTTTCCCTAACCCCCAGATCTTGACCACATGGTCAAGTTCTTGTTTGTTCTTTTGATGTAACGCTGACAGCTCTTATTCTTTATGTCAGAGGAGCTCCTAAGATATTGCTATAATAAGTTATATGTGCCTTATGTTTGTGTCTGCTTCCACTGCATACATATACTATCAGTTTCTTGCAAGCATTAAGGTCAGAGGTTGCAGCATTTACTATTTGTGCATAACAATAGTTATAAACATAGTGAATGATGCCACTATTGATTTTTTTTTTTTTAAAGTTTTGAAGTTGATTAAACCCTATATCAAATCACTCATTCAGTTCATTTGCAGATAAAATGGAAGGACTCCAAGTTCTCAATAAGGCCGCGAGACTTCAAGAGGCTGTGACCTATCTCTTTAAAAACAAACATCGAGTTGAACATGATGTTCTGGGGGCCTGAGGGAAACTCCAGGCTTGTTTTACCTCCCATTGTTCAGTCTGTGCAACCAGTTAGACTGGGAAGCTCAGGCTCCGCTCTCAGGACATTTCTACTGTCACGCTATAGCAACTGTTGAGCAATGCATTAGGAATCTGCATCAGGAAAATGCACACTAACATGCAAATGCATGGTGTTTCAACTAGAAAAACCGCTTCTGTGCAGAACATTGTGTACCATGAACTGGATTTAGGTATTTACCATGTTACACAATGTGGAATTAATAGTAATTTAATGTACAACAATTGCAAATCTCAGTTTTACATTGCATTCTGCTTCTGTCAGTTTCTGAAGCAAGAATGGAAAGACAACGAGCCACACAAGCCGCAATCTCACCCACAGTTCATTCTAAATATATAGTATGTACCTAGCCTGCTGATCACAATCAGCTCTGACGGCACAGTGAAAACAAGACCTCTGTTTGAACCAGAATAAGGCAGATGAATGGAGGAAAGGAATGCACACAGCAGGCTGGAAGACCTAGAGACGAAGGGGAAAACAAAGTAGTTACACACATTTGCACAAAGCTTCATGTATTTAGACAGAGGGAATTTAATATTTCAAGTATATTAGAAAAGTTTGCCAAATCTCTACACCAGTGTACCTTATTCAACTTTCCATTTGTGAAATACTAGTTAGAATCAGTCACTCTATTTTTACATTTTGAACCTTTTTAGAGTTTCTTTTAATGTTATGTCTACTTTTCTGGATAGTCGACAATACAAACAGACAGCATTTGATAAAGGTCCTGACAATGAATCAAACCAATCTAAAGTATGTGGATTAACAGTGTTGGACATAGACACGAAGCACTGGGCATCTTTTTCTGTCAAAATGCAGATATGTGTAAATGATGCCGACATGATTGGAGTCAGTAGAACTGAATCATTTTGGCCGGAAACCAGTCAGATGAAACCAGCGCAACTCGGCATCATTACGGTAACTGATGTGAAAGTCTGAAACAAGTGATGCTTACAACAGTGCAGAAACAAAAATTCTAATATGCTGAATACATATCTAAACCTTTTTACTAGCAGCCCTTCCTAGAAGAAAGTAACTGCGCTTGCAAAAGTGAGAAATAGTCCTGGATTTTTTTTGTGTGTAATCAGTGTTTTTCTGGGGTGTCTCCCAGCTGGCCTTAAAAATGTTACCAACACTTGCTCAGATTACCTGTTAATGGTTGGAGTGTGCTCTAACTGGAAAACATGGGGAACAGAAACTGAGATGGTGTTATCAAGTCTATGATAAGCTATCTCTTTATGAGAGTTCATAGCTATTCAAGTAAATCCCTGTTCTCCAAAACCACAAATAGTTTAATACATTGTTTAACTAGCTACAGTACATTTCCCAGCAGATATTTTATCTGATTGTAAAACTATTCTGTGATAATGGATTGTGCTGACTTCATGCTGATGTGACACACAGTAAGTGTAAGCATGCATGTGCTTTTTGTGATTAGCCTTGTGTGTGAATAGTACTTGTGTTTTTGAAGTATTTATTTATTTGAGCTTTTACTGGAACAAAGCACATAAAAGGAGCTGAATGAGTTGAATGACTGCCAGATATTCCTCTTGGAATCCTAATCTCTCACCTCAGTGTTTCTCTGGGTAACAGTAAAAATAATGAAAACACACTGATCACACAAAAGAAAACATGAAAGAGGAGTGTTGGCGGTAAAATAACATGGGCATAATAGGCTAACACCGCCAGTTCCTAATGTTTAGTTTTGCACAGGCAATGCTACTTAGTACATGGTTTCTTTAAACAAGAACCAACTTAGCACTAGAGGCTGAAATAGTTTCGCTTGGTGTATGAAATTTTAAAAAACTATAGTATTTATATGTATAATATTTACCAGTTGAAATTTCAAACCATATAATGGGTTCTTTTAAAACAACCAGGTATCAATATTTCTATATAATAATAACCATACTAAATGGTTATTAAAAGAATAAATGTGTTTTTCATATGTATGATGAATGTGGGATGTTGGACCCAAATAAATTCCCAGCATTTTAAAATGAAAGTCTTTGCCTTATCACTGAGCGTGAAGATGTGTAAAGCTTCACTATGTGAGCTGCAGTATTTCTATTGAATACCCGCTAGATAAATTTATGAATGTATGCCCACCTGCTTGTACAGTATGTGTGCACGCTTGCATGTGTCAGTGGGAATCCCTGAGCATTCTGGACATGAGCAAACATGTGACACAGAGTGAGTCATCATGAATCACTCAATCAGCCACACACACACACACACACACACAATAAAACACGTTCAGGTAAAGGGTAAAACAATGACTCATCAAATCACATTCTGAAGGTATGACTGTCTTAAGAAGACCGAAAGCATGATATGAAACCGCCTCATGAACTCTGAAACACTGTGGGGCTTCACTGTTTTCACTGTTTTCACCTGCTTCTTTATCTGCTTCCCCTTTTTCTCCATTTCCTGCTTCCTGTACTGGACCGCAGACTGACTTCTTCTCTGTCAGGCTTTCCGCTGTATTTACTGGAGGATTTTACAGTCATGTGCTGTAAATGTTTGCTGTTGGGTCAGACAGTATACATCTTGAACAGGAGCTTTGATTGACAAGTGTGCAGAGCTGTGGTCAAAATGCATTTTAGTCAGAGTTGATCTAAAAGCAAAATACACATCAAAGTATTAGCCAGCCTCCTGTGTGTCTTTCAGATCATATTAATAGATTTGAAATATATTTTAAGATTAGTGGGTTGGCTGTTATAATCAGTGGTGGAATGTAACTAAGTATATTTAAGCATTGTACGTTTTAAGGTACTTGTAATTGATTTCCTTTTTTATTTTATGCTATACTATACTACATTTCAGATGGGAGTATTGTACTTTTTATTCCACTACATTTAGTGACAGTGATAGGTACTGGTTACTTTGCAGATTCAGGTTTTGCATCCAAAACCTACGATCCATTTATAAAATATGAATGAATATATACAGATGAAACTACCCCACACCTCCACCACCTACAATATGAAAATACTGCTTACACATTAGCTGATTAGTAATAGTAAGACAATATTATATATAATATACAATAATTTAGCACTGAGAAGAGCATATCTTTTGATACTTTACTTTCATTTTGCTGTTAATACTTTTAATTTTGAATGCAGAATTGTACTTGTGAAAGAGTATTTTTACATTGTAGTACTGCTGAATATACTTAAGTAAAAGATCTGAATACTTCTTCCACCACTGCTTATAATCTGGCATAAAGACATACAGTAAGTAACATTTAACATGTTATATGGTGTTTGTTCTGCACATTGCGACTTTCAATATCACAAAAGATGAGGATACTGGGATAAATGTTTAGAAAGAGGCCGACAAGGTTTAAAAAATACATTCCAACAGTTGCAGCTTAAAATTTGCAACCAATGCAGTTAAATGTTTTAGCAACTTGCCATAGATAATACAAACTGCAAATCATAAGACACTGCTGAACTGAGCTCTCATTACTTTGCAGTAGTGTCATTAACTCATTTGTTGATGTTCCTGAATTTTGCTGAGTCTGCTGTAATGAGCAGTGGGGGTTTATGCAGTCAGCAGTGCAGACTTCCCTTTTGTTAAAGCTGATTGTTTTTCATCCCTTCTATGTTACAGCACTTGTGATGATCCTGCACAGTGTCACACCTCCAGTTTCCTGTTATTTAGTGCTACATAAGGCACCAGGCAACCAGAATCAAATGTTTCTTTCCTGGAGATCAAATCCAAACGAGGATCCTAATGTGCCGACAGGGGAAAGTTGATCTCACCTGATGTAACTGAGCTTCTCACTGGTTGCACAGACGCCAAACCAGGCCACCCGGGTAACACCGTCAGGGGGAATGACAAAACAGCAACACCAGGGTGGGTCAGAAAGGAAGAATTAGTCAGTGGAGGCAGCTTGTTTTCTCTGCAGAAGAGCCATGCAGCTAAGGATTAAGGATTTATCAAGAGATCAGTTGTCTTGCTCAAGGACACTTCAGCGGGGTGGAGGTTGGTTTACATTGGAATTTAACCCTGAATCATCCAGTTTAATAAAATCAATCTCAACTCAAGGCTCACTTACTGCCTTTTTTCAGAGCTTTCAGCCATATCACCAGGTCTTCATCAGTGGATGGAGTTTGCTCAGTTGTCCTGGAGATGGAACCATTAACATGCAAGCTCAGTATCTGTTATGATTTCATCCATTACACACTTAGTACTTATCCATGTTAGGTGAAGTCCATCTGCTGCTGGTCCTAGGAATCTGCACCACTAGATGGCGACAGATGACCACTTTATTGAGATATGACAGTCATCTACTGTCACACAGCAGAGTTTATACACTAATGAGTTATGTTGGGGCCTTGTCATCTCAATATGATAATAAAGTCTGAGCATGGAGCACAGGACCAATGAATTGGCAGGGATTCATGGATGATTTCGATGTGTATTTTCTCATCACTTAGAAGCTGATTTGATCAATAAGCCAATGAAAACGTCCAATTCTTTTTACTGTAGTTGACTTTGGAGAGTTTCATACGTTGTATGAGTTCATTATAGCAACAAGACTTAGATGAAGTGTGTATGTAGACAGAGAGAAGCTTTCTAATGTCCGTCTGTCTCTTCTGTTAGTGTGTGATCTTTTTTTTGTTTTATTGAATGTTAACTTGTCTTATAAATACATTTTATCAATTAATAAATTCATTTAATCAAGAAAATGACTTCCAGGCCACATGGTGGAAAAGACAAATAATGTATTATTTAATGTAATTATGAAGATGCTCCCATGGCTACATAAAAACCTAGTATTCTCAATGCTAAATGAAACCTCTTTCTAATGTTATATTTAAATACAGTCTTGAGTCCTAAAACTAAACTACAAGACACTTTTTCTGGTTTCCTAATTTTTTCATTGGTTATCAGAAATTTGGCTCTGCACACACACAGATGCAGTCATGCACAAGTGAACACAGTTCCCATCCTGGTTAAGTCCTAGTTAAGATGTAAACTCTATGTAAACACAGACAGACAGCTCAGCTGTATAATACTGCAGTACTTAAAGGCTTGTGACTCAGAAACACAGATCAATAGAGTCATTTTCAGCAGTCTGGAGGATTATCCACCTCACTGCCCACTGATGCGATGCAAACTAAAGACACACACACACAACGACAGACAGACATTTCATGTCCTCCAGCCAACAGCCTCCTCAGACTGTCTGTGGATCCATATTTTTACAGGACATTGATTGAGAACATTTAGCCTGTTTTTAAACTACTGAAAGCTGCCTGCTCCATCCTGTCAGCCTTCCAATTTCTTCCTTGAATATGGGGTTTCATCGTTTTATCCTCGTGGTAGAGCTCTGTGTCCCAGCCCACTCTTTTGTCTTACTTATCAATTCACAGTAAATGTGCCAAAACACCCCAACACATTTACAGTGTATCGATTGTAATTTCTTTCAAACTTGTTTAAGAATATCACCAAATGTTGTGTACATAGATGTATGGACGATCTCATTCTGTAAATAACAGAAGAAACATCACAACCATGTCAAACTGGAATTTTGCTAATGTGTCAAACATTTATTGAACAGCAAATCTGCAGTGTAGTGGGAAAATGAAAGGAGGGTAAACTATGACCTACAACTGACTGCCACTAGGCAGGAAACCAACAATGTGAACTAAAAATAGTTTATGACATTATTCACTAATTACTAATTATTAATAATTATTATTTTTTAGGCTGAAGTGCACTTTGGACACAACTAGTTACTGTAGTAAATAGAAAATAGTGTAGCTAGGATACTCCAATGGAATAGTTTGTGTTTCATTGTATATTAGAGACACATGGAGGAAGAGTGCCATATAACTGTTTAACGTGGTATATCATCATTATATGGAAGTACACATCTGCCAAGTAAAGTCATTGTCAAAATTATGAGAAATAAATCACAATTTTGACTTTTTAGGTGAAAATTATGGCAGCGCAAGTGAAAATTATAAGATAAGAAAGAAAAGTCACAATTTTGAATTAGTTTCTCATTATTTTGACTATTTTGAGTTTTAACATTTTATATATATTTGTTTTGCTTTTTTCTGACAGAAATGGGTTTCCGTACAATAAAATGTAGGGTGAAATGAATTAAATGAAACTGAATGAGGCTGCAAAAGCAGAAGCCTCAGTCACTGACATGTTTACAGTTTCAGTCAGTCAGGTCAATGAAGGCTGAACCTGGGTCAAGGTTTCATCTCTGTGGGAGACATTAGCAGACAGTTACGGTGAAAAACAACCAAACTAAAGACCAATCAAGCTTTGTGGTTAATTAGCCTAGTTTAGTGTTGCAGCCTCCACCATCCATCTCCTTTCTATTTTTATTTCCCGACCCTCAAGCTCGTTCTCACGCTCATCCGCCTTGATTGATTTCCAGGGAGCGACGCCGGCTGGCCTAAGCCCACTGGCCGAGCTAGAGCGCCTGGCCCGAGCAGAGGGGCCGGCCTAGCCCGGGGGGAGAGGATGGATGGATGGATGGATGGATCTCCCTCCGATCTCTTATCAGCCAGAGCAGCTTCTAGTGGGAGGACGGGGTGTGAATAGTCCCTACACACACACACACAAGATCACCATCTCCCCCTCTATCCTTTCCTCTTTCACTGCGCTGCCATTCTGTTCTGCTGGGGAGATAACGCCACGTATACGTGCACGAGCACACGTACATGCAAACACACACACACACAGAGGGAAAGCTATGCCCGAGGTATTCCCACCACCAACAACAAAGACACTGATAATCAGACACTTCAGCAGGACAGAAACGGTCATTAGTAGTCTTAAAAAGATTTGATCTGTATCCGAGTCCCCGCGGGTGCTGTTTTCTAATTACATTGACTCCAAGACACAAATCTGATCAGGTTTTCTTAAAAATATATACTGTAGGCTACATTTTGCATGTTCACCGATAACAAGTGACAGGCTTCTAGAAATAAGAGGAAAGGATCAGTGGCAGAGGCTCATAGGAACATCAGCAATGTGTTAATTCACAGCCCAGCAAGCAAAATCGCTGATAAAAATTACACGACTACTAAAAAACCTAATTCTACTGACTGTTCAATGAGAATTGTTGTGAATAATAATAATACTTTGTTTTAATGTAACACAAAGGCGTGTCCTTGATTTCATGTTTACCTCTGAAATGACAGATGTGAACCCACTATTTCCTTATGGAAAATATTAGAGGAAAAACTGCAGTTCTGAAAAAAAGGTTTTTTTTCAGAAATGCAAGTCTATAGTTTATTAAAAACTATAGACTTGCAGCTAGTATAGTTAAACAATGTCATAGAAGGCCAAAAGTCACATATAAATATAAACTTACATAAAATATATTTTATGTGTCCTATGAAGCACCAACTAATTATTTTAGGGTATTCAGCACCATAAGCTTATTTAAAACATTTAATAAGCGTACACTATTCATGTTCAGACATGTGGGTTGATAGCTCAAAATGTATCTAGAAAAGTCTCATTGGACCTCATAATTTTAGACTCAACATTTAAAAGTGAATGCACATTTCATCTTGTAGAAATAGCTAATATAATTTTGAAGTCATGTTGGGAGTTGAACTCGACCGAGTCTCCGTTAGAAACTCATCACTGTGACTAAATAACGTTTTCAATCATTAGGCCTAGTTCACTGTTCCACGTTGTCCCCGAAATGTGGGTTAGGACTATGTTTGTCTGATATTTAATTTCAAAAATTAAATAATTACTAATAGGCTTATAATTTTAGGGGTACTGGCCCGGGGCGAAAACTCGTTGTTCAAGTGTGTAATGCGCGTGTTGGCGCGCGCACGCGTGAGAGAAAGAGAGTGCATAAAAAGTAACACGCGCACCACAGATCCTGCTGTTTCTCTGCATCTCTCTCGTGCTCTCATCACACCTGCGCGCGCCTCTCCCTCCCTCTCCTCTCCTTCAAAGTGGGCTCCAGACAGGAGCTGTCGTCCTTGTTCCGCCTCGTGGTGCCACGCGCCGAGCACCATCACCACCATGCCTCGAGGATTCTTGGTGAAGAGGAACCGGCGATGTTCGGCATCATACCGGTCACGAAATAACAGTAATAACAAACCTGTAACACGCGAGGGTGACAAGAACAACAGCGATAACTCTGAAGTGACAAAACCGGAGGCAGTGAAGGAAAACGAGGAGTTGAATGTTTTCCCGTTTGGACGGCCAGATGGACTGCTCCCGGTGTCCCGCGAGGAGTCCGCCGGTGTTAGAGAGGCGTGGAGCCCGCACGTGGAGTCCGCGCTGGAGGCGGAGGCGGACCGACGCGCGCAATTACCGGAGACCGAGGAGCAGTTGAGCGAGGTGGACGTTTTGACTCCTGATAGTGATTTCTCCTGCTTCTTCCCACCTCCTCCTCCACCTCCACGCGAGCTGACATTAACGGAGTCCTGCAGCCCCGTTAAACCGGTCGGCACGAGACTGCTGGAGCAGCACGAGGATGGACAGAAGCAGCCGATGTTCCCCGGCAGGTGCCTGACACCATCCCCAGTGTCGGAGTTAGCGGCGGAGCTGCCGGAGCTGCCGTTCCTGGTGAGCTCCACACCGACCTCGGTGTCCGCTTCTATCGAGAGGCTCCTCGCGAGCAGCAGCCGCCGCGCACCGTCCTACGGTCACAGTGACAAATATGACCCGAGTATGAGTCATGTGCACTTGTTCCCGCCACTGACACTGATGAACCAGGAGCAGCATCACGCAGCAAGAAAACGCTCGTTCCTTGAACCGGACCAACGCTTGAACAGCAGCAGACACAGCAAACAGTCTGTGGGCAACCCCCCAAAGAAACCCAAAGTGAACCGGAAACTTAACTTCGAGGATGAGGTCACGACTTCGCCGGTTTTGGGTCTGCGGATCAAGAAGGAGAGTCCCGAGCTGAGGAGACAGCGGGAGAAGTCGTCTGCTGCCACCGGGAATCAGCCGCTGGGAGAGTTCATCTGTCAACTTTGTAAAGAGGAGTACCCCGACCCTTTCTCCCTCGCGCAGCACAAGTGCTCCCGCATAGTGCGCGTGGAGTACCGGTGTCCCGAGTGCGACAAAGTCTTCAGCTGTCCCGCCAATTTGGCCTCACACCGCCGTTGGCACAAACCTCGTCCGGTAAACAACCAAGGAGGAGAGACTCTGACAAACAAGAGCCAGCCGTTAAAAGAGGCACGAGGGCTCGTTCAGCACGAGAGGCAGCCGGTGGAGATGGAGGGCAAAGAGAACGAGCTGCTGCGCATAAACACTAATCAGCACCACGGAGCGCAGGACAGTTCCCGCATCAGGCGCGAGCCGTCCCTGCTGCTGCTCCACGGTCGGTCTCGGGACAGCCCCGACAGCGACAGCCTCGCACCTCCTCACTACGATTCCTCGCTTCATTACCGGAACCCGGCTGAAAGCGGTCTGGACCTGCAGCAGCAGGTGAGAGCGGCAGACAGTCCACCCTCGAGCCTCCTTCTACTAAATGGCAACCCAGACGAGCGTGCGGACCTGCCGCACGAGCCGCCGTCACTCACGCATCCTCCTTTACCGTTTGTCCAGTCGTTACCGGAGGAGGACGTGTACGAGTGCCGGTACTGTGGGAAGAAATTCCGCCGACAGGCTTACCTGAGGAAACACCTGGCCGCGCACGAGATGACAGCGCGAGTGTCTTCGCCCCAGTCAGCTTATGGCCAGGCGCGCGAGACCAGTGGCGGACAGAGCCAGGTGTTCCTGTGTCACCTGTGCGGTGCACGCTTCCCGTCGCTGGAAATCAGAGACAAGCACCGTCTGTGGCACGCGATGAGGGACGAGCTACTGGCGGGAGCACTGGGAGGAGGACTCAGACCAGACGCATTCCGCACGCAAGTAGAAGAGAGCGGCACCGGGGAGTGCGACCAGCAGCAGATCTTCACGTGCAAGCACTGTCCGTCCACATTCTTCAGCTCCCCGGGGCTCGCGAGACACATCAACAAGTCTCATCCCACCGAGAACCGGCAGGTGATGCTGCTGCAGATGACCGTGCGACCATAAAACGCGAGATACACACTCAAACAAGCCAACCGATTATATGGAAAAATGACCAGTCAGTAACCGTGGTTATTAGTCGTTTTCATTCCCACTGAAGCATACATTTATTTCAGCCATGGTTCTATTGTAAATTCGGACTGAGGCTTGTTTGTTTAGTTGTGGTCAAAAAGCAAAAAGCTGATCGCTGTGTGCAACAGGATAAGGATTACGGTCGACTCACTGTGCCTTTTCTTTAAAGGTCAGTAAGCATCTTGAGTTCTAAATTGTTTCACAAACGTCCAAGTATGATATACTGACACCAGAACGATGCAAACGTTGTCCGTGGTCATGAAACTGATGCGACAAACCAACAGCAGATGTAAACAAAACTTCGCCAGACACTTAAATATAACGCTGTCAGTTAAACTGGAACTGTCCATGGTGCTGAAACTTGCGCAAATAAACCATGTCCGCAAACACAAGTGGACTTTCCACAGCTAGTTCAACCTTTATAACAAACAGGACTGTAATACATACCATAATGAGCGAAACTAACTTGCCTCCTTTGAGGAAACGAAGGGACATTTTCATTTATTGGACAGGTGAAAGATCTAAGATATTCCCTTATCAATTTAATAAACTAACAGCAGGATTATTATGTTAGACATAGATGCAAATTAAAGTGACCCTTATTCAAAAGGGCTATTTCTGTTGTTGAAATCCTTAGAGGAGAACACATTATCTCTTAATATTTAATTTGTGGTTACAAGGGGTACAGTCAGTAATACAACCATAAGTCGGACATTGTTTCTACATTTCTATTGTCATATAGAGAATATATGTCCTTATTTGTACTGGCACAGAGGATGCCTTCTCTTTTCAGCTTCTCTTGCATCCTCTCATATTACACCCAGCACAGTAAATGATTTGACATTACAACAAAGTAACTCAGCTGTTAGTGAAAACTTGAGAGAATGGGAGAGACTGAAGTTTGACAGAAAGGGCATTTTGATTACCACTAATTAGAGTGAGAGGAAATCATTTTACATAATACACTGAAGCAACGATTGACTGACAGTTCTCTCTAAACGTGGCAGACATTTAAACACACGGTCAACACATTTCTGTGGCAAAGTAATCGGATTCTACTGAAGCTCACGAGGAGTCCCGTGTGTTACATTACTTACTGGTGGAATATGTAGTGACCTGTAATTACATTTAGAAAGTGACCTTCCTTACCCCAAGAACTGGAGACAGAATCAATGTTCTAACCCTATTTCATGTACAGTGAACAATAAAGGAAAAACAATAAAACAAAAAGAGAAAATCACACAGACCATAATATGCCTTTTATAGTAAATGTGCCAGTAAACTTCTCAGCTATAAAATATTTTCATACAGAAATGGAACATTTAATGTTAGTACTGCTAGTAAAAAAATGTCTGTCTTTGATTATAAATTACTGCTGAAATATTAATAAATGCCTTCATGACGCTAAAAATGTAACTGTGGATCTATGAAGCCTATACAGTACTATTTTGATATGTCTGAAGTTGAATGTGAAATTGATTCTAAATTATTGTCAATAAATGTTAATACAGTATGATCAATGAGGAGTCTTGCCCTGTCAACTTATTAGTGTGGTTTGCACACGCACACACGCACACACACACGAATTGGTCTGGGAGTCAGTGGTACGAATCATTTATTGTCAAATTCCATCATCGCACATCAACGCTCTCCCTGTGTGTCCAAAAGAGACAATACACGTTTACATACTACAGGTCCGACAGTAACATAGTTTGAGGAGCGTGTGTGAGCGAGCGTATGTGTGTGTGTTGTGATACAGCTGTTACATGATCAACACATGCAGTTAGTACTGAACTGGTGTCATGCAGTATGTACAATCAGTAGTTACAGCTTTGTCCCAATTTAACGTCTGGACTACAGCTGAACCTGTATCCATCACAGCCCTCACGCTCAGAGCATCCATCAACACAGAGCAGGCTCCAAATTTTTATTTACGTGGGACATTTCTGTGGTTGATATGGCTGCAGAAGAAAGGGGAGTCTGAACCCCCCTATTTAGACAACCAATTTGGGTTAAAAAGGCTGCAAAATATTTCTACCTAAACAATCTGACTCACAATCCTCCAGATAGACAGTCCTCATGGTAGTTGATATGAATTGTTATAATGCTGAAAGTTGTTGGTTAAAGTTTTCTATACATTTTGGTTGCTGCTAATCAGTTGTTTATTTAAACTTAAAACATGCACTTATGGAGTCATACATCTGAGTTCAGTTCAGTTGAGTGAGCAGATCATTTTTAGTTCACTGCCAAACAGTGAAATCCTCCGGAGTATTTTAAATCTGTAAAACAAATGTGAAGTATGAAATTTCCCGTATTTCCATTGGACACAAAGGCGGCATCATGACTCCAGTAATCATGTGGAGTCCTAAATGCAGGGCGTTGCTGTGTGGTTTAGGTACTGGGACAGAGCCTGGGGTGTAACCTGAACAGGTTCAGGTTGTCAAAGCAAACTGAGACATAGTTGGTGACTGGCAGGTGAGCTGTAGTCTATATACAGCATGTACAGATCAGTCCCAGAGTGCAGCAGGGCTACTAGAGCCTCAACCAATCAATGATGCATCAACCTCAGCAATAATAACAGCAATAATTTAAAGCGACAAATCTCAGCTGACTTCAATTATTCACACACAAAGTAACACAACATGAATTTGACCTCATTTTACAATGACACATTTTTAAAAGTTAACAATTTCAACACTGTGGATAGGTCAAAATTAAAAAAAAAAGTTATACAATCCCTTTCCTCTCTACAGAGCATGTATGGCTGAAATAAAAAAAAAAAAATTTAACAGTAACACAGCTGTGAATACACTTCAAGTAGTGAAGCATAATGCATAACCGTAATCTCAGGTCTATATGTTAAAATACAGATCTTTCATATATATGTTTCCTTTAGCAGGGATCAGGTCATGGAAAAAGGGAAGGGAGACATGCGGAAAACAAACCATCATGTAAAATAAATGGAAGAACGTTGGAAAACCACAGCTGTGACATTTATAAAGAAAAACCTGCAAGTACTTAAATGCTGTAAGCTCATTTAAAACCTTGTCAGTTTTACATGAGTTGAGCTGAACTGATAGAGTGCTGAAATGAGGACGTTAAATACATGAAAATCATCTGTGGTAGTGTTCAATGTTTCTGGATTGTGATTAAATGCGGATCTCCTCCATTCAGAACTGGAACTGGGGATGAGTCTAAAAATAAGAGCAGAGTAAAAAAACAACAACAACAAAAAAAGCACAAAACTGTTCATATCCAAGTGATGATAAATTAACATCTCCTTCCTTTCTCCCCCTCTTTGGCCTTGGATCTACAGTGTCCCTCTTTTGTACACTTTGCTTTTCCTTCTTCCTGCCCCCACTAAGGTGGTGAAAATGAATTAACTTTAACAGTCCACAACTAAACCTGCTTCAACAGATCTCATTTAGCAATATTTCAAACAAGAAAGAACAAGGAAAATGATGTGTTATTTTCCTTGAATTTCCCTAATCTGGCTGTGCTACCAATGTTATGTATATCAACAGTAAAAGAGTATTTGAGCTAAAATGAAATTACCTTTAAATTCATAGAGAATGAAGTGCAAACTGGTTATCTTGTAGTGTCAACACATTTTAAGCGGATATGCGGTCTGAGGTTAAACCAGTTTGGCTTTGGCAGCTATTCTCATATAACTGTATATAAACAACAAGCCTCCTCACACTGTACACATTCTTATAGATATTCATATATCTACTATATATATATATATATATATATATCTATATCTATATCTATATATATCTATATCTATATCTATATCTATATCTATATATATATATCTATATATCTATATATCTATATCTATATCTCATATATCTATATCTATATATATATATATATATATATCTATATATATATATATATATATATATATCTATATATATATATATATATATATATATATATATATATATATATATATATACTCAAACATATATAGATATACAGA
Source organism: Macquaria australasica (assembly GCA_005408345.1). Taxonomy (NCBI): domain Eukaryota; kingdom Metazoa; phylum Chordata; class Actinopteri; order Centrarchiformes; family Percichthyidae; genus Macquaria; species Macquaria australasica. Next base: position 168,662 of record SEMN01000379.1, on the reverse strand, counting down.
ATATATAGTCAAAGGAACAAAGAAAGAAAAGCTGTGGTTCCATTGCATCAGATGACGGAGTGACACTGAACTTAAAAATACAGCAACATTCTTGTTGGGGTCAAAACACAACAAAAACAATGAACAAAAAAGAAGGAAAATAAATGCAATGAACATCAGTGCTTGTCCACATTTTACAGCATGAGCAAAACAAAAAACAGTCCAAACTAAACTTTATGTAACAAGTGCTTCCTCTTTGATCAGTATGTCTTGTTTATGTTCTAGAAAGCGCGTTTCTCTCCTTTATGAAAGACAAATAATCCCTCCATCATTACTCCAACACTGCTTCTCACACCGCTTCACTCACAGGGTCAGCTTTCAGCCCCATGAGTTCAAGGAGGGGATTTAAACACAGACAACATTTTTGGCTAGAGAGCGTTGCCACATCCACAACATTTTTGTTAACTGTTAGCAAATGAATGACTTTCTATTTACATTATATGAGGACTGAATAGAAACCGACCCCTGCCCTTGTCATAGGCCTAATGCTGTACTGAGAACAAAAATAGACTTTTAGCTTGCTTTCTCCATGCAACACTATAGGTGCAATCACTCTGGATTCATTCTTTTTATATCAAAACTCATGTTTCTGTCTGTACACACACACGGACTGACTATAGTACAAATATACAGATTCCCCAAAGCAATGTTCAACAACGCGCACAGCGACTGAAGAGACTCTGCTTTTGATCTCACTGATGCTCTCCAGAAAGAACAGTGTATTGTATTGAAATGTGGCACACTTAAGCTTTTTGCGGTCCTGGCTCTCTAACATGGCACAGATTATTATAAACTAATACTGCATTGTTTCTATTGTGGCAAAGATCAGCATGCTGCAGCACTGGTTTAGCTGGTTTCTGTTTTGTTTTTGTTGTTTGAGAGCAAAGCTAAGGATATATTCAGTAGCTGTGAGCAGTTTCAAAATAAAGTTACAGTATAATACAGTCCACAGAATACTATTACATGTGTTTTCGAGAGTACAATTGTGCCACAAAGCGTTCTGTACATAAAAGGCCAGTGTTTGATCAGAACGGCAGCATGCTGGGGGAGATGGGATAAAATTCTATTGACACCCCTGATGGTTACTCCCATTCCTGAGAACACCACCCATCATTTTTTCCTGTTGCAAATTAATACGTATGTGAATTTCCCCACAACAGGTAATTTTAATGTGTGTCATGTTTGATTTCTTGTACTTTTAAGTACAACTACAGACCAAATTTCCTCTGGAAAAATATGTTTCGAGTCTGACTGCTTGATCAGACATGAAGTGACATGAGGTTCGGACTAGGCCACGTAGTCTAGACAGAGCTTAAGTCTTATTGGCCGATCCAGAGGAGCGCCGCAGCTTCATGGACATGCGGCTCTTGCTAGTCCGAGGAGACATGGGGGATGCTGAGTCGCTCCCGGCCTCCCCAAGAGCCGGACTTTCTCCCCGAAGAATCTCTAGGCAGGAGCCTGAGGAGGAGGAGGAGGAGGGGGAAAGTGTGAGGGGAGGATGGGTGAGGTGAGGGGACAAGAGGGAGGGTGTGAAGGGTGGATGGATCAGGAAGGCAGGGATAAAGGAGAGGAGGGAGGAGGTAAATAAGAGCAGAAAAGGATGAAGGAACAACAAGAAAATTACATCACATCCGATGATGTTCTACTGAGCCAGATAGCAACAACAAACACATACACACACACACAGACAGGACAACAGACAGAAAGACAGCTAGAAAGACAGACAACATACAAGCTCTATTTTCTCAATTTTTATTCTATACTGGGTCCATTCTAGTTCCCTAAAACACTCCCTCAGGTCCTAGAAATACCAAGAGGAATTGAGACTTAATAACAAAACCACGCTTTGTTTAACTGACCCTTCTACTCTATTTACTCGAAACACTACACAAAAAAGTCTAAAAAGCAGACCACATGTTGTGTTGTAAGACTTTTCCCCTGTGAGGCCCTCTGAGACTGTATGTGTCATTAAAAGCGATATAAATAAACTTGTCGTGACATCAAATGTTTAACACCTGCCTTTTACTCAATACATTTGCTGTAGGGGCAACAGGTGCTTGACAACTATTTGAACTTAGTGATAGCACAAAAGCAAAGTGCTAATGTTATACACAAACTGCTCTTTATCTACACTTTCAATGCCAGCTGCTTCTCTTGTGGAGCTCAGCTCTCATCGGCTATTGCCGGTCTCTGTTCAGTAAATGAGTGGATGAGCAGCTACATTCAGATTTGAGTTATGAGATACTGTAGAAGTGATGATCCTTACTGGAATGGAAGGTAAGAGATCTGACTTTTGAAACAGCACACTGCTAGATCATCTCTCAAAACATTGACTTTAGTTGCCCTAACAGTACTGACTAAAACACTGAGCACTATGGTGTCATATTATCAGGTTAAACATAATTTAAAGGATAGGGTGACAGCACAGATCTTTTATTACTGACATGGATCTGACTTTACCGTTATATTACCAACAAATTAGTCCAGAGCTACATCACTCTATCACAACTTCAGCAGGTGAAGTAAATGCATTTTTATTTTATTAGACTTTTTTAAAATGGAAAAACGGAAAACGTTCTACAGAGGCTGCTGGGAAACTAGACTAGAAAAAGTAAAACTGTGGCCATTAGGTCTAAAGAGGATGTTTAAGTACATTGGGAAGAGGACCTTAACTGAGTTTCTATCTATAAAGCATACCATTCACAGCTAGCATGAAGGACCTTCTGCGTCAGACCCTTCCCCTTCACCCTGAGCAGGTTAAAGCTGTCTAGTGGTTTAGGAACCATCAAATACATAGCACTATGCTCCTCTAGAGAGGAGAGGAGACGAGAGGAGAGGAAGGGAGGGGGGAAGAGGAGAGAAGAGAAAGGAGAGAAAGAGGAAGGAAAGGAAAGGAAAGGAAAGGGGAGGAGAGAAGAGGAGAGGGAAAGAAAGGAAAGGAAGGAGGAAAGGAGAGGAGAGGAGAGGAAAAGAGAAGAGAGGGAAAGAAAGGAAAGAGGAGAGGAATAGAAAGGAAAGGAGAGGAGAGGTAAGCAGAGGAAAGGAAAAGAAAGGAAAAGAGGGCCAAAAAAGAGGTGAGAAGATGGAAGGAAGGAGGATACAGGAAAGGATGAAACACCAGAAAGGAGGAGAAATAAAATACAGGGAAAAGGAGGGAAAGAAAACCAACAGGAAAGAGAGAGAAAGGGGAGAAAAGAGAAGGTATAAAAAGAGGGGAAAACAAAGGAGAGTGAAGGAGGGACAGTCAGAGAAAAGAAAGAAAATAGAAAAAATGAATAAAAACAAAGCTGCCACACGTGTAAGGAGAAAAACAGTCCAATACATTAAACAGACACAATGGAAAGACATAACAGACACAAACAGACTGAGAACACGTTACACTGTACACAACATGTACACATGTATGATGACACAGAGAACATCTGAACTACATTATTTTCTGCTTATTCCCACCACTAAGTTATTGACTTCAAATGTAATAATGAAACAGCTCTATTGAAGAAGAAACAAATCTTTAATGTTTAACATTATACATTCAGACAAAGTGTGCATGTGTGTGGACCTATATTAGAAATGCTTACCCATTTTAAAGTATGTGTCAGTTTGTGTGTGTGCACAGTACTACATCATATCAGAACCAGGAAGAGAGGAGCATACAAAAGGTTAGAGGTAAAGTTTCACCAGGTCGGTGTGACAGCGCAGGTTAACAGAACAAACAGGAAAATTACTGAGTGAGCGAGCAAACAGGAGAGCAGAAATCTCACACTGTTATAAAAAGGATGTCTCACTTTCATCATGCCACTGAGTGTAGTTTGGTATGAAGCAGATATAAAAGTCACATGGGTTTAAATAAACCATGGTTCTTTCAGTAAGGCCATCCTCTTGAGTCCGTCTGACAAACATAAAGTTGAAGCCTGTCAGCATGCATGGGAATCAAAAAGGGAATCAAAATCTCAAGAGGATGTAAATGACAAATTGAGCTACATAAGAGCTTAAAAAAGAATTGTTTTTTGCTGTTAGGTGACTGCGGCCACTGAGCTTAAAGCTGCACTAATTTTTACATATTTTTACATCAACAATATCAAGACCAAATGACTATGTGTAATGTAAAAGGGGTTGCTCGTGATGAACCTACAGAGAATTCTCAGCTCATTTTTGGTTTTACAGCACACAGGTTCATCATTTTGGCTTCCTAGCAGCAAACTGTAGACAGACTAAGTTAGTGACTACCGCTACGACATAAAATACGTCAGTAAATACCCCACTCCTGATTTTTGAAGCTTTTATGTGACTTAAAAAAGGCAGCTGCTAACAAGTGGCTAAATGAGACTACAGAGGTTGTCGGGGACATTAAACAGAAACTCATCCACTCACTCGTCCACTTTTACAGCCTCGTTGTGTTTAAACTCTTCAAACTATTCAAACTCAAACTTTCCAAAAGGCTTTTGTAGAAGAGGTAAGCACACAAAACCAAATTACAAGTTGGAAGCTTAGTGGTGGTGATGATGAAGTCATGCGACCGTGGTGTAGTTGGTTTATAGCCCAACGTTAGCTTTTTACTTCTGCTGCATTTATGCTTCAAAAATCCTAAAAGTGGTGTTCATTTGTGAAGATTATCTTGCTGAACAAAACATGCAAGTATCATAAACTTATGTTTGCCACAGAGCTTATTTTCTGCAATAAGCCAAAATCCAATGTAAAAATCCCATTGGCTTTTTCTTCAAGGGAACCAGAGTGATGCTAACTTCCAGGTTGGCCGACAAAAATACGTCATCCTGTAGCACTTTATTTCCCTCAGGAGTTGGTGGAGACCAAAATAGAGCTAAAAGGAGAGTGAATATTGGACTTACGTTCATCTGGTGGACACAAACACAACTCCAAATGAATGCTAATGTTGCTCTGCTAGATGTGTAAATATGCAACTGTTTGCTAACATTACACTTTGCATTATGAAACAGAGCTCAGTTTTGAGCTAAAAAATAAAAATAAAAATCTCTCTTAATCTCATACCCTGCTACTACACACTCTGTTAACTAGCAAATCATCACAAGTCATACCAAACTTCACCCACAGATGAGCTGAAAATGACACTTCCTTTTAAATAGTATAGGACTACAAACACATGCAGACCTGCTTTAACTGTGGAAAACACAGAGGAGAAACCACAGTGTGGTGGAGGAATCGGAGGAGAGTGTAGGTTGGGCTGAAATGTTAGTAAGAAGAACCAATCAGAACGGGGCGTGTCAATCATGTGACCAGGCTTACCTTTTAGCTATAGGCAAGTGAGACATTACGATCTAAAGGAGTGGGGGGAGGGACAAAAAGAAAAAGACGAAATATAAAGGAAAAAAAAAATACATAAACAAAAATTAAATGAAAAAATAAAAAAGGGAAAAGAAAATAAATCAGAAAAAAATCAAATAAATAATAGGTGAAATAAAAATGAAAACAGAAAGAGAGAAAAATGTTTAATCATTGTACTGTTAAGGATGGGGAACCTGTAAGTTAATATAGGGAGAGGGAGGGGGTAGAGAGAGAGAGAGAGAGAGAGGGAGGGGGTAGAGAGAGAGAGAGAGAGAGAGGGAGGGGGTAGAGAGAGAGAGAGAGAGAGAGAGAGAGAGAGAGAGAGAGAGAGAGAGATGGGGAGGCTGTAGTAATTTGAGGTTTATTTCACAGCACAGGATTATACGTCCAGATTTTGTCAAAAACATGGAACTTTGGACATGATACGCATATTAGGACATATATATCTTGTTGAGAAGTGCATGTACTGCAATGAGATGCCCTAATATGTTATTTTCTGACAAACTTTTTGATCCTGTGCTCTGAAATGACATTTGGGGCTGAACAACACACTAACAACCCAATAAAGACAGGGGGTTTGAGTACCATACAATATTCTAGGGAAAAGAAGAGTGTCTCAGGTTGTGTTTAATGTTGTTCAGCCTCAAAGCAGGTTGATTACTATTGTATAATTATTCATATTTTTTGACACAATAGCTCCTGAGATGAAGGGCAGCTGGCCAAGAAACATAACAGTAATCAATTATACACATAATTAGACAAAACACACAGCCACACCTCTGCTTGACCAGTAAAGAAACAAAGTAAAACATCACGTCACTGTTTCCCTACAAACTGTTCCATTAATACACTGATATGTGACTAACACAGGCCTACGTCACACAGTTGTGTTCCTCTATGCTTTCTATATAATACCTCTTTATAAAGAAGCTGCAGAATTACATAATTGTAAATAATAACTGCTATGCCGAATAATTTGATTATGTGTGAGTCAAAGGACAGTACACTGTTTTAAATTACACTTAACCAGACACGTTACAGACAAAAAAATGATCAGTATCCGTCTAACAAACTTAACAGGAAACACATGAGAGCTGTACATTAGAATAGAACTCCCGTGTGCATGCCTGGCATCTCTATGGCTGATCAGATGTCAGCTAATTCCTCAGAGATGCTCTGGAGACAGAAGAAGGCTGAGCACAGCTTTGGACAGAAAACAGGACTCATCGGATACAAGACTGAGAATCAGACTGGGAGTTGCCAGTATGTGTGTGTGTGTGTGTGTGTGGCTGTGTGGCTGTAGTTCAAAAGACAGAGAAAGAGATGCTGGAGGACTGGTAGTTTACAATCCAACATTACTACTTTTAGTACTTAAAAAGGGGAAAAGCAGTATAGTTGAGTGTCAATTAACTTGCCTTTGTTCTTAGGATTAAATCCTTACATTTCTTATAGAGTACATCATTGGAGAATTAATATGTGTAAGTAAAACCAGGAAAAATGAATATCCTAAACATAGGGATAAAATATGTCAAGCTAATCTGAGTGTAGGCTTTCTCGTCAGTATCTAATTTTATTAAGATTGTTATTATTATTACATTTAGTTTCTCTATAATGTATGTTAAAGGTCACTTGCCTTCAGTTCTAAATTCTCCTAAAGATTTGTGGTAAGGGACTAGACATAGCAAGAACATTTGTGTCCAGATTTGGCCACTTTGACTGGTTAACAATTGCATTAGTCACCAGTTCCCTCAAAGCCTGCCACTGAGGTTTTGATTGACAGGTGTAGCCATTGGTGTGGTATAAATATTTGTCTGGTTACTGGATGTTTCACAGAGTGAAAATGCTGCATCTTACCTGTGTCAGAGGGCAGGTGTGTGCAGGGAGCAGGACTGTAGACTCGGGCTGCGTAATCCTCAAATGTGGTTGGCTCCTGGTGGTGCTGTACAATGGTTTCTAGGTATCGGGCTCGCTCCTCGTAGCTGAGGTCAAAGGTCAAGGTCAAACCAAAGAAAAAAAAAGAAAAAAGACACAGATACCAACAGAACACGAGAGGAGCAAAGAGATGAAAAGATCTGGAAGTTGGTGATAAAATCCAACAAAAACATTTATCTATCAAATAAGAAAACGTGGCTGAAAATATAGCCTGAAACATATGGTTTTCTCCAATTAACCTCCACTGTAGCTGCACTGGAAAAATCTTGATAAGACCACCACCACCAACCAACAAAATCTGTCAAAAAATGCTAACTTGCCTGGATTTTGTTTGTGTGTTAAAGGGGCACTCCACATATTTTACACATAAAGGTCAAGCTACAGGTCATAGCTCGTACTTCTCAGCCTGTGAAATTGTATAAGGAATTTATATAATTGTATAAAAGTATAATTTCTTCTGTGGCTCTGAAGGAGCTTTGTCAGCATAGGCCGGGAGACTACAAATGAATAACAGAAAGTACGCGTTACAAACTGCAGGTGTGGAGTTTGAAAGACATGGGTGTTTACCAAGCAGGGAGGGTCTCATGAAAGACTATCGAGTTGCATTATGGGAAACGTAGGATCCAGTGTTACATGTGCGTAACCCATACTAGTGACTAAAAGTCAGGAAATGTTTACCTCTGCAGCACAGATTTTTGTCACTTTTTTTAATCTGTATCTCACCATCCCCCCAACTTTATGGAGACTAACTCACTGAAGTGCCCCTTTAAGTAAGATTTAAGTAGATTATCTTATACATTTTGTACTGTTTTAATGTTTGTGAGTCTTCTACTAAACAGGCCTGAAGTTTCACTAGTTTATTTTAAGTCAGTTGTCTCGCTGCACATTTCAAAATAAATTAAAAAACTTTTCACCAAATATTTCAGGAAAAAAAAACATGGGTGATATTCACTTAAATGCCTTAAAGCTGCTTCTTCTGTCTCTTGTTAATCTACCAAATTTGTGCAATTGCAATACGAAATTGCTGAAAGTGTTGTAGGGTTGCCTAGTCTCTAAATAAAACAAAATCCTGAAAATAAACAGAAACAAAATCACTAGGATAGGGCAGAAGACAAACAACAGTAACAGAATAGAAAATAAAATAACATACCGTGATGAAATTGAATTTGGCGCTGTAAAATAAAGCGAATATAAAACTGGAGAAAAGATGAAAAACAAGAATAAAAGAAAATATTATGAAATAAAAGGAGTAAAGAGCATTTTTTCAGATAAAAACACTGTTTGCAACACAGGCCAGTTAACTCCATATACCTAGTTTTACACATGAATCTACCGAGAATGCTGCCGCCAGGAAAAAAAGAAAAGAAAAGGAAATCAAAGCCCCTTTATCACTTGCTATTACAGCCTTCAGTGATGAATTCAAAGAGCGAGGCGCAGGGATTCAGCCGAGAGCGGAGTAAATGGAAACCAGGACTTCAACTGTCCATCTATTAGAGATAATCTCATTGATAGAATGACATTTACCCTCTCTTCCTTAGTCCTACTCATACATCCAACCATAATGACAGCCATATGCAGCAGTTACAGTCTCTTGGACACACACATGCACACACACGCACAACTCAGTCCCATCATCTCCCAATAGTACTACCATTTGCTCAGTGAGCTCCAATAACCGGGGATTTTCAATGAGAGCAGAGTGTGTAATGTGCGTGTGTGTGTGTCTGTATTTGATAACAGTGGTTGTGAACAGGCACAATGTGCGTATGTAAGTGCGTGTGTGTCCCTGTTTGAGTGTGTGATGGGATTAGGCCAATGAATCTTCAGGATGAAATCTGTGTGTTTGTACAGCAGTGTGTGTGTGTGTGTGTGTGTGTTGTGAATGGGTCAGCCATCTGTAATAGCACCCATGGGTTTTCTATTGGGTTAGAGAGCTGGTCTACGGGCCTCAGAAGGAGAAAGATTCAGGTCTAATGGTAACTGATCCAGTTAGAGACAATGATAATAACAACAATATGGCTCCTTTAAAGTGGAGGGACAGACTGCACTGGCAGAATTAAAGAGAAAGGAGGAGGGTAGAGATGGGCAGTGGGTGGGTGAGTGAAAAAAGCTGGCAAAGCAGAGAGGAAGAAACTTTGGACAGATGATGCAAAACATTTTAATGAAACTAACCATAGTTGATTTGAGGAACTTTAGGACTTTAAGATCTAAAAATAGCAGTTATTGTTTCCAAAATACTTTTCAATCCTGCTTAATTAATAAATCATATGGACTAGTCAGAGGGGAACAAAGGTGGGATAGAGGGAGAGATGTGGAGGGTAAGAGGTGCAAAGAAAGCGAGATTCTAAGGGAGGATGAGATCTTGTAAAAACATAAGGGGCGGATAGCAAGGGTGAAGAGGAAGAAGGGTGAGAACCCTGCAGCGAGTCACAGAGGAGGTGAGAGGGGAGGACAGCAGGTGAGACGGGGAAGTAGAATATTTAAGTAACAACATGATGCGATGTGTGTGCGAGTGTGTGTGTCGGTCTCCCGGAGAGAGCTAAGAGAAGAGCAGCAGTCACACACAGAGTGTCAAGCCAGTATCTCTCACACCCAGTCTCTATGTGATTTCCTCCTTTTTCCTGCTTCCCGCTCCCCTGCATCGCACTTCCCCCCCTGAATGAGTGTTTGTGTGTGTGTGAGAGGGGGAGAGATGTGTGGGTGTAATGCAATTAGGAACAATAACTATTATGTACTCCTGCAAACAACACATAATTATCTTTATATTGTGTTTTAATATTGTGTGGTCGCATGAAACAGAACCTAGGGAAATAAAAAATTTAAAAAAGTACACAAAATTTGAAGGTTTTTAGAAAATGCACTACCATATAAAAAGGCCACTGTTTCGTAATTTCTGAGAAGGTGAAAAGGGTTAAAGGACACCTGCAGGGAAAAAAAGAAGTCTACAAAGGCATGGGAAAGTGAAAGTGAAAGAAAGAACAAGGAGAATACACAGACATGGTACCCACTGCTGAGATAAACGACAGGAACACCACTACTTTTCTTCACTCTTTCTCCGGCTGCCTCTTTTATAGCTCCCTCCCTTATTCTTCATCCCAGCATGGGCTTCTGCCTATGGCCTTAAAAGACAAACACAAACACCAGCTCCCCCACTAGGAGGAGGCAACATGAGGACAGAGATGAAGGCGTTCTTGGTGCAAAACTCTTACATGATCAGCAATATCACCTTCCTATTTGGAAAACTTAAAGGCCACACAGGTGTTTTCAATCCCTCTCACTAATTAGACCTAGGCAGGTTGCAGCTGGGTGGAGCTATGATGGGAATTACGTGATGTCACCAAACCCTATAAGCTAATAACAATAGGACTGGTTCGCTGACGTGTTGCCATAAGGAAGAAAAGGTGTTAATAATAAAATGAATGGTCAAAAATGTCTCCTGTGAAAAATGGCTGTTATAGCTGTGTAAACTGTTCTGTTCTGCCCCAAGCTGTGTCCGAATAAATTGAGATTTCAGACACGTATGATTATCATTTTGCGTCATTACTGACAGCTATAGTGCCGCCCAACTGTCATTTTTGCATCTATAAAATGCGACCTTTGTGGGATTGTTAGCAGAGAGTAGTGTACATGCCGTGGACACTACTACTTTTGTTACTTTCATTGTGGGAATTTTTCAGGACACTCAGAATTCAGCCATTCAAATAAAATGTCGGAGAGTGAATATAGTGCACTTTAGAGTAAATAGGGAGTGACAGTCTTGAGAGGAACTCAAATCAGCAACAGAAGTGAAATCACCTGTGTGGGTGGACAATGGGTATATAGGAACTTTAATAACAAGTTTATCAGATGATGTATATCCAGCTCATACCCTGCGATATTTACTTTTTTATCCTCAGAGTACTGTGTTACGTAAACATGGTAACTTATTTAGATGGTAAACAAAAGCTTAATTTGCATGCAATCATATTGTCACTCTTTGGTCTTGTTAATTTTAGGTCCTCTTACTTCTAAAGAGGAGGCTGAAGCTGTAATCGGTCTTCTGAACTAAATGGTAATCTTCAATATCTGTGTTTATTTCTATTTGTCATCCTCTCTGTGCTAACTGGTCATTGCAATGACTTTTTTGCATTTCTTGCACGTTAATCTGTGTGCTCAGTATTTCTGTTGATTCAATTTGTGAAACAGGGCGTATGCAGGTGCCAGCAGATATCCCTTCTCATGCTATCTACCTACCTGCCCACTTCTTCTTCTATTTATTCAAAGCAAACTGCTGTGGCTGCTGGTAAAACATAAACAGCATCCCTTTTTTGCACGAGGGGATTTTTACCGTGCAACACTGGCTAGCTCACTTGGCATTTTCTTTAAAGAAAGAAATAATTTCTTTAAAGAAATTAAAGACCTTTCTGGCTTGTATTTTTGAGTAATTTCACCTCCACATCTTTCATACTTTTACCCTATTATGTTTGTTTTTACGGTTTTATAGCTAAAAAATGTTTCATTCATTTAAGACCGAAAGCGCATTCTTGACCTTGGAAACACTGGTTGACATTTAGCGTTTTCTTTATTCTTATCATTTTACTGTGTTGCTGTAGTTTGCTTAACTTTGTTTCCAAATTTCAATTTGTGCATTTGCATTTTATGTCGCATAGCTGCATGAAATTATTATTACTATCAAAAAGTAGAAACCAGTGAGGTCAAAGAAAATAAGACTTGATGTGCGTTCACACATCTCTGCCTTCATCCATCCCTCTCTCCCTCCAAATGGCAGTCATCACTATGAAATCTACTGTAATTGAATTTCAGATGGCTCCTCTTATTAAGTCATTAGCTGAAAAATATCTCTCTTTTGGAGAGAGAAAAGGAAAGAAAGAGGGAAAATTATAAGGGAGAAAGAGGGATAAAGGCTGGTGAGGGAGAAATCAGAGCAGAGAAAGGCAGACAGGAGAAAGATAGAGGAGAGAAGGGGTGGATAAAAAGGCTCTTTTGTGTCGAGTCAGAAACTCATTTTCTTGTGCGTGGCTGAAAAGAGAGGAGAGTGCAGTGTTCGTGCCTTCTCTCTCTTTCTCTGTCTCTCCATTTCAGCCCTTTTCTCTCCCTCTCTCTCCCGCAGCGCAGTTCATTGTAGCGGTGTTCGACTCCTGCGATCACTTGAGACCGAGGGAGACTGGAGGAGGAGAGGAGGCGAGGGGAGGGGAAAGGGAGCTTGTTAGTGCATTAGGAGCTGGGCCCACCGCTGGGACGTGTGTGTGTGTTTGGGGCAATGTTTGTATGAAGGATTGTGCATAGAATATGGTGTGAATATACTGCATATATGTAGCTGTACATGTGAATGTATAGGGCGTACTGAGAGCTTCAACTCCACCGATTTCTATGACAGACTTAGATCAAAATGGGTTCATAGGATTATCATCAGTTCATAGTAGTATTTTTTCCTAACTGTTATTTACATAATGAGCCAGAATGTCAATATATATTGTTTTCAATAAGCTTTTGACCCATTTGTAGACTGCTGACACAGGTTATTCCTTCATCATGCTGTCTTTTTCTTGCTTTCTTTCACTCAATTTTAAAAGAATTGTGTAACCAGGCTGGATGACGCACGTTTACACATTGAGATTGACAGTGAGGGTGAAAACTGTGCCACTGTGCTGGTCTGAATTGGGTTTAAGAGACAGAAGCTCTCCTAGTTGCACAGGAAGCCATACAAACTACATTTTAACATGCTGCTGCACACAGTCACGAGTTGAGTTTTTAAAGTGGTTTTGGTGTCAAACATAACTTTGTTCTTTGGATTTCATTATTAAACTGACCAAACCTTGGTTGGCAAATGATGAGCTTCTAGCAGGGCAGGACGTCAGAAAACAGAAATACAGGAAAAACACAATCTAATGCAATTAATGCAGGAAAAAAATGTAAATATTTTGAAAAATTGTGGTTTATTCCTGTGAAACGGAAAACCCCTGTTAAATGCCAAATTTGTTCATTCAATATCCTGCCTCTCCCTGTCTGGAATACACATCTCAAAATGTCCATACAGCAGGTGCTCTGAAAGTAACTATAGAACCGACAGCCACGTATACAGGTTATTGTCACTGACATGTATGGACATGTCTAAAAAGGGCTTCACTGACAGCAGCTACAGTGCTAATAAGAGAGCAGATCAGTACAAGTCCTCTATGCTGTTCAAGTGGAGCTGCTTGATGAAGCAGCCAAGCAGATGATGTCTAACATTACTGTTCTGAAGATCCTGTTCCTGTGTAGGCTGGAGCGACATTTCAACAACTTTTACTGCTTATAATTCATTAACTGTACTGCTGATGAATATTACAGAAATTTTACACCTTTCTGTGAGAAATTCCACTGATATGCAGAAAGTGTTGTGTCAGTTCTCAGTAGCAGTAATGGTCAGTTTTAAAAAACTACTTATCTTTCCTCAACTTAAACAACTTTAAGAATGAGGCTGGCATTATTCTATATTTCTCTTACTATCAAACTGTTTTTTTACTATGCCAAGCAACGACCAAAACCAACAATGTGTTGGTCAGTTTCTCAGTACTTTCTGACTTCCCTACCCTGTCTGTGGCACTCAGCCCCAAGCCAACAGGTTCCTTCTGAAGACGTAAAACGTTCTTTAAAAATGTGACACAAATCTATACTTTCATTTTTTAAAAAGACTAAGTAAACTCATAAAACAGCTGAGCACTGTAGTTTTTAACCATCGTTACTCAAAAAGGAGTAAATAGTGCATTGGTTGGGGGTTATTGTTTACTTTTATTTACAGACATTTGGTGCTTGAAAAGTGTATTTTATGGCAGCAGGATGGTGTATGTTAGATTGATTCAAAATAAACTACATTTCCCATATTCACGGTAATAACATGTCAGGAACATGTCACAGTGTAACGATGTGGCTCACTGATGCGTTTTGAAAGTTTTTCACTAGCAACTGAGCTTTTATGGCAGAGATGAAAAAGCTACAACAGGCTTTGGATTCATGGGCAGTACTTGGTAGTAGGATGAAGTCACTTTAGAATATGGCCAGCCTTATTCTGCACCCATTGGTGTTGCAGTGACAAAACAACACCTTAGCATTACAGGTGAAAATACAAAACTACAAGGAATCTGAGGATGACAAATTTAAAGTTCCCCTCCACTCAAAAATCTGTTTGTCTTCTTGTTCCTCCAGTTGAATGTCTGAGCTTCACTGTACAGAATGATGTCTGTGCAGAGTTTGACACTAGAAGGATGTTTTCACGTTCATCTGCTGAAAGTGGAAAGTTTCTAAATCTGATTTTCAGGGGCGGGGCTACGAGCAGGATTTGTGACATCACAAATAGTTTGGAAGCAGCCAATCCTGGTCCAACATTCACCTTATACAAGTGTGATCTAGAAACTTGAAGCCTCCAGTGCACATACACCGAGAATGGACTTCACAGTGAAGTAGGAAACATCTTGTGTCCAGCAGGAAAATGTTAGAAATGAACAAAATTTGCATATTTGTATATTCTGGAATTTTTAACGAGTTAGAAGGAGTAGATGCTTTTTTAAGGATTTTAATGTGGAAATGAAATTTCTTTCGTGGAAAAAACATATCAGACACACTTTATTGTTCCAAGCAGACTATTTGTATATGTTTTTTTTTCTGGAGGGGATCTTTAAAGCTACACAAGGCGACTCTGCATGTGGCTCCAAATGGTGTCTTGTCAGTTAAATGTAAACAGGAGCACTCTCATGTTTACAAGCTCAGCTAGTTTTATATTGAAAAATACCAAAGCGATAAGAGAGTAACAGGAGCCAATGCTGATGGGTCGAGCTTCCTCTGGACAGTGTTCCCTCACTGCTATTCAGTTTTTATGAATCATTTCCTTTGGTCGGAAAGGAAAAGAGTCACATCAGAATTCAACTGAATCGCCAACATCTCTATTAGTGGGAAGTAGGTCATGGTAACAAAAAGGTAACAAAAAGAAAAATGATATTAAAAGTGCATCAACACAACTTCTGTCCATTTTCTAAAGCTCGTCTACGAGATACCTCTCCTCTGAAACACCCACACCGTATCTCACTCTGCATCTCTCTCTCACACACACACACATCCTATCTGTCCTCTCCACCCCAGGCATTGGAACAGACAACAGAGAGAAGGACATCAGAGGGATAATACAATTGGAAAAGGTTTACAGCGTGTAATGATAAACCTGTGTGTGTGTGTCCATGCCCAAAGGAACAAGCTAATGGGTTTATATCTTTGTGATAGCAATGATATGGAGGCTTTGAGATTTCATTAAGAGTGTGTGTGTGTCCACGTACGCCAAAGATGAGGACAGAGATAGGTCGTTCTAATGCACTACTTATTGGTAGGGGCCGATGTGCACGGAAACCACACACACACACTTCCACAATCGTATTTACCCCTATTCATCTGCTCTTTAACCCAATGCAGAAACAGAGGCAGAGGAGAAAAACGGACGTGGTACATTAATCGGCCCCTTGTCACCCCACTATTTCACCATCTACACAGATCATACACACACACACATACACAGACCCTCACTGTCCCCCTTGTCACCACTGGGGAGCCCTAAAGCTGCCAGCGCAATTACAAGCTTTATTTAACGATGCACGCATACACGCACACACACAGCATGGGTGTTGGTGAGCGTCAATGGGGCCATAATAATAATTCTCTGATTAAGGAGATGGATCCTGGTCTTATCTGCAGGCTCTAACAACAGTTAAACAATATTCATCCTCCACACACACATACACACACACACACACATATGAATCCTTAATATGGATATGAGAGGTGACACGGGAAAGAAAAGAAGTACTGGTGTTTTGTACAGATGTTAAATTCAAAGTAAAGGACAATTTGCTTCCACTCATAACACTTTCTATCTGTAGTCTACAAAATGCTTTAACACTCAAAATAACTTGGGACAAGTTAAGATTTTTCTAAAAAGATAATAAACCGTTTTATGACAAAAGTTAGGAACATTTAATAAAACAGAATATATACATTAGAGCTGAAATGATTGATTAATCGTGTAGTTAACTGAAAGCAAATTAATCTGAAACTCTTTTTCAAGTGCAAATGCAAAACATTCCATGGTTCCAGCTTCTTAAATGTGATGATTTGCTGTGTCTCCTAATCTTAACTTATACTCAACTGAATATTGGCATGTTGGAGTTTGAACTATGGGTTGGATGAAACAAGCAATATTAAGATGTTACAATTACCTAACCCTAACCCTGGCAAAATGATTAATCTATTAAATAATCAGTAGATTAATTGATAATGAAAACAAAAAAAGTAATTATTTAGCCTACTTCCTGAAAACACCTGCTGGTGATAGACCGTCGCACTTGTGAGCTGTTGGTTAATATGTTTTTTTTTCTTCTCATCAAATTTTTTAACAGTCATTAATCGATCAGCAATTATCTATTAACACCCCTACTCCCAGCCTGGGAAGCCCATTCTCCTCTTTCCGTCTTTTTAAGGCCAAACTGAAGTCGGCTATTGGAGCTCATGACACACAGTTTGCTGCACTCTGTTGTGGTCTTGGTCATCCGTGATATCCCACCATGAATCTTAAACACCTTGTCACATAAAAAATACTTACATTCACACACCCCGCCAACAAGTGCATTCATGCATTTACACCCACACACACACACACACGCTACAGATTAGCTTGTTTACCAGTCAGAGGGGGGTCTGCTCCAACAAGGTGTGATCAAGCCACTGATGGCTACAACTCATGTGTCTGCACAGCTCTTGGTGGCATGGTGTGTACGTAGGCACACAAACTCACACAGAGACACGCTCAGTCATTACATGAATCATATATTTTGGAAATTAGACCAAACAAAATCCTATAATGGAACATGAGCAATATCTAAAGTAATACTGCTTGCTAAGCCGCAATTTGCCTTTTTCTCTTTGATAATTCAGGTCTCAGACATCTGTGTGTGCGTGGTGGCGAATACCTAAAATAGACGTGTATCTTCAGTTTACTTCTACTCCGAGTTCAAACATCATGCTTTTTGCTTCTGTGAGACACACTCCTGCCAGTAGTTGTTGTGAGTCTAGGGCTATTGTCTAAGGCTACATCCACACAAATACGGTTTTATTTTAAAACGCCGTTTTAAAACAAAAATGATCTCCGTCCATACTACGTGCCTAAAAACGCATATCACACGACCATTTACGTGTACTGGGCATGCACGTGCCGATGTAAACAGGAAGCAGATTGTCTGCTCTGCAGTTGGTTGCTTAGTTAGTTGCAGAAAATACTACGAACGAAGAACAGCAATGGAGAAAAGAGCAGAGATTTCTCTGCTTGGACTGACGACCAGGTGGAACTGTTACTGAAAGTAAGTGTTGTAATTCGTTATCTATGTTGAATTAACCCTGGTAGTCAAGGCTGATGTTTGTTTTCTTCTGGAAAAGGGTCACATGATAGGGGCGTGACAAATCAGGGAAGGACACGTCGTGGCTGATAAGACCCAGCGAACGTGAACGTGAGTGTCTGCGTCATTGTTTTAAAACGTCTCAGTTTCCGCCAGTCCTTACTAAAACATAATCTGGGAGTTTTCAAACTAAAACGGGGGTTATAAAACACTGGAGTAGTGTGGACGCTAGGTGTAAACGTTGCAAAAGTTATGCGTTTTAAAACAAAAACATGTTAGAGCGGACGTAGCCTAAAAAAGTGTTGTAACAAGAATATTTCTTGTTGAAATTCGTGTAAACATAAAAACAATTCAAAACACCTTTAATCAATGCAATGAAGTGGTTTGGTAATTTTCTATTTTAATTCATGTAACCAATTGCCTGTAGACCTGATACAGTAGATTTTTTGCCCAATCACACACTATAGCAGCCCTCACACACCCGCTTTACTGTAAACCCACAAGGGCTTCAATTCACTTTCATTAAGTCAGCTGAGAAGGTGAATGTTAAGCAGAATTCAAGCAAAAAAAATGATTGTTTTCATTTTCCCATGATTTTTGCAAAACTATCATGTTGATCTACTTGAAAAATAAGAGTGATCTATAATTCAAACATAATAAATCCACATAAAAGCAGACTCACTGTAACATCTGTCTAGTGTCAAAGATCATAGTGCCAAAATGTGCCTGTGAAACAGACTGAGAACCTGAAAGCATCTCTCTCTCTCTCTCACACACACCCCAAGGAGAAGTGGAAGAGATTAGCCGTGACCCCTCCTCCTCACCCCTTTCTTTTCATTTCCTCTATCTACCCGATGGGAAACAATTAACCACAATCACCTCCCCGCCACTGCATGCATTCACACACACACAAACACACAGACGTATATTCATTTCCTTACCGTTAACCCCCAATACACACCCTTAACCTAATGCTAATTATATTTTAAAGCATCAAATACCACTCAGTGTGGAGCGCTGCCAGTATAGCTGCTCATAGAAGGCTGAGGAACAGATGGGTAAAATATATTTATATTCATCCATATTTTACAATATGCAGAAGCTTTATTTCTCACCTCAAAAAGATGCAATGTGCTGACAATATCCTCAGTAGTAGTCTTATGTCAATGTATGTTTCTTAATTATTCCAATAAAAAAAAAAAAACCTGTGAAAATATGTTATGAAATATCAGAAATTTCAATGAGGTTTCAATGCACCTGCATCAGCAGTTGTAATTAATATCTCAGTTATTTGTTAATTCCATCAAATGCAGCAGGATGCAGGACAGGCGGCAGTGCAGCTTTCTTTTATGTCAAACGCAGTGCTCCTTCCATGGCTGACGGGTGTAGTGGAGCTCAGAGGAGGTTAAGGATAACATGACCCCATTTCAGCATCAGCAATAACAAAATCTCTTCAATTTGTGAGGTTTTGCCCTCACCTTTCTACCATGGCGAGGAACACACACTCCTTGTCACACACAGCAGATTGTAGCCTCACTGGGACAATGGGCTCTATTGTGGGAGCTGGCAAAAAGGAGCCAGGCAGGCCGCTAGGCGTTTGGCTGCTCTTGGTGCATGTGTGTGTGTGTGGATATGGGGGATAATAGCGCTACATGCCCAGAGCTGCTATCGTTTCGCTGGGAACAGTGTGAAAGAGAGGGAAAGGCAGTGACACACACATGCACAGAAAACACACACACACAAACACAGCATCGCTATCACACTGAGCCATATGCTGACCCCAGCCTCAGTGCAGCTATCTCTGCCAATCAACTACTAGAGGGGATGTCCCTCACACACACACACACACACACACACACACACACACACTAGCTCTAATCCTGAGAGTGAAACATATACACATGCAACATAAACACCATGAAATACACATGGGTAAATGGAGTGGTGATATACATTTGAAAATTCATGCGCACACACACACACTTGCTGGAACTAGTTTGTGTGTGTGTGTGTGTGTGTAGCAGCTTAGTGTCTCTCCAACATTGTTCCCCAGAACCACAATCACCCAGGAGCAGATGGAGGACAGCCACAGCTTGCTCTTTCGCACACACTCATACACTAAACACCAACTAACATGTACACCCGCACACACACAAACACCTATTACATACAAATGTCTCTCAAACTCTCTCTCACACAGTTATCAGATGGTAGAGCAGCTGTAGGAGATAAGGCTAGGTGAATCTTGGCCAAAGAGATCGACCAGTCCACAGTAGCTCTGCTCAAACAACTCTGACTCTACTTTTCACTTTACAAGCTTTACAAATGATACTTTAAACTTAGTTTTTACGTAGATTTATGTTCACATGAATAGGAAACTGAATCACTGCAACATTAAGGACCAATGTTGGTGACAAATGATGTTGAGTTTTAAAGTCGAGATGAAATGAAAAATGCCTTTTTTTTTTTTTTAAGATCACACCCCTGGCCATAATGTGCACCTATTGAATAATATATGGCAGAAAATCCATTTGTATTCATATATCAAAATAAAATCATGTTTTCTTCTTGTATAACAAAATATGACGTGCACTTACGTAAGCTTGAACCAGCCAATTTCAACCAATAACATCATGACATCCACCCATCAATCCGTCTTTTAGCAGCACAAAGCTAAGGTTAATTTGTTAGCTAGCGAGCAACAGCATGGTATGTCGGTGTGTCACGCCCACTTTTCAACATTCAAATCAAATTATTCCCAACGTTATGTCCTGCATGACTATCCTTTTTCACTCGGGAATATGTCACGATATGGAAGCTAGATACTCTCGAAATGCCGTTTCATCTCAACTTTAAGTGACAGGTCAGATATTTTTAGTTGGGTTGTAATTATCGTGGTCCAATTTAGAAAAAAAAAACAAAAAACATATTCTTCTATTTAATGTAGTCATTAACTTCCTATAATTAGAACATTTTCTTATTGTTAACTAATGCTATGAAAAGATAGCACTAACATATGTTAGTCCGTCTCTCAATACTTCCTTAATTTCCCGATTTATTTTCTGTAGCACTCCTGATTAGGATG
Organism: Macquaria australasica; assembly: GCA_005408345.1. NCBI lineage: Eukaryota > Metazoa > Chordata > Actinopteri > Centrarchiformes > Percichthyidae > Macquaria > Macquaria australasica. Next base: position 147,890 of record SEMN01000379.1, on the reverse strand, counting down.
TAAATCTCTAAAAAAACGACTCACAAATCTATAGGTTCATTTTTTTTTAAGTAGGGCACTGTAGCTTTAAGCAAATGTTACTCAAACTGGAGTAAAAAGTGCCTTTGTTGGGGGACTATTTTCACCTGCAGATTAATACACACTTGTGCTCATAATAATGAAGGAACATGTCACCCAGTGCAACAGCATGGCTCACTGATGTGTTTTTCTGGACAATGGAGCTCTATGACACAGAGGAATAAGATATATCAGCCTTTAGTAGTAAGTTAATAGGATCATTTCATTGTTTGTTTTAGTCTTTTCATGGGATCTAACAATTAAAAATAAATAAAAATAGAATATCACCAGTCGTATTCTTCAAACATTTACTGCAAGTATTGTCACATTCAAGATCTTACAGCTGATATTTTGTATTTTGATTAGAAAATGATTGTATGTTGCCACGCTGACATCACGTCAGCTTTTCTCTTCTTACTGGATAAATCAGGGCTGAGTGTTTCAGTCTTAAAACTCCCCTCTAGGAGCCCCTCCAATACACTCTGTGGTACAAAATTGGAATTTAACATTTTTCTGATATGACCCGTATCAGGTTCAGCAACTCTGCTGTGCTTAAGGAGTGGTGAGGGATTGATTCCACTGTGCCGGGCTACAGGAGGAGTCCATCTTTCTCTACACTGACCAAAGGTTTGCTGCTGTGTGTATGAGTTATCAGAGGGTAGAGAAGGTTTTAAAACTTCTCAGTGAGGGCTATAAGGAGAGGGGCAGTGTGTGTGTGTGTGTGTGTGTGTGTGTGTTGGGGAGTCTTGGATTGCTTTTTCTTGCTGCATTGAGCTGATATGTGAGATAGAGCTGTGCTTACACACAGCTGCCCCAGCATCCTGGCACTGTGTGTGTGTGTGTGTGCTGTTGGATGGCTCTAGTCATGGTGAATGAAAGATCAGAGAGAGAGAGAAGGCAGATGGACCGCCCTGAGGGCCAGGAGACAGAGAGAGAGGGAGGGAGGAAGACAGACAGAGAGAGAGACAGAAAAAGAAAGAAGAGAAAAATGCCAGTTAATCACTGACACACTTAGCCCTGACAGCCATCTCTCTTCCCCCATTTGCTTCTGTCAGCCCCTCTGTGAGGATACAATGCAGCGCTCATAATCAGAAACACAGATGACACACAGCTTGATGCAGCACTTGAGGGGCACACAAGGGCACCTAAGCCTCATGTGCAGTGTGTGTGCTAATCTCTAGGAATGTCTGGTCTCATTTTACAAACAAAAAAAGGTAAAAGCTATGCATTATATTAATGTATAAGGCTCCACTTCTGTTGCTGCTCTTGTACTTAATTTCTGTATTGCTTCATTGTCTTCAGATGCAATTATCTTATCATGTGTTGTCCTAAACATTGATTAAGTGTTATAAGTTGAAACAATTGTTAAGCATTGTTTTTACATGGTGATGTCAGCGTTTCAGAGGACAATGAGAATGAGCAGAAAAGAAGATGGGGGACTGAAAAAAACTGAATGAAGACTGAAAAGTAAAGACATCTGAAAAAGAAGAAAAACAGACAATATGACAGAGAGCAGGAGAAACAGAGAAGCACCGAGTTAAGGGAGTTAGACAGAGAAAATACAGGGACAGAATTAGAGAGGGAGAAATGACGATAAGCTGGACAGAGTGATACAAGACAGCAGTAAAAAAAAAAAAAAAAAAATTAAAGCACAACAAGACAGACGGATGTTGAGACAGAGATGAATTAGAGAGACAGAAGAGAGAGAAAAGGAAAGAAAGGAGAGGCGACAGAAGTAGAGGGCATAGTAGGGAGGCAGAGGTGGGGAGACAGAAGAGGAGAGGAGAGAGGTGTGTGTAGCAGAGATGGGGAGTCAATAATGACTGATTACTGTAATTCAGCCTGTCAGAGACATCGACCTGCTGCTACCACCAATCAATACACACCAGGACACTCGCAGACACACACAAACACCTTGAAACGAGCATGCGCGACACATGTGTGTCACCAGGCAAGTGTACACAGTCACTCTCTCACACACACACACGGTAAATGGATATACTCACAGCCTCACACAAAGATTTAGGAAATTGCACAAACAAAGAAAGTAAAGATGTCTACATGTCTGCACACTCGCCCAAGATGGCGGGAGTCACACAAAAAAAAACACACAAACTGATACAAAGACATGAGTATGTGCAATAAGATGCGCGCGCACACACACACACACACACACACACACACACAATGGGTTCAGGGTGTTAGCTATGAGCTACAGCCCCACACACCCTAAAAATCTCTAAAGTCTCTGTCTTGCTGGGTGGACAAAATGGCTTCTTCAAACTCCTTTCCCAGCGCTCCTTCCACCTTCTTGGCTAGCATCACCTTCAACACTCATATTATCTCTCTGAAAGGGGGGGGGGGGGGGCAACAAGGTTGAGAGAGAATGAGAGGGCAGAAAGTTGGACAAGAGAGGGGGGAAAGAGAAAATAGAGATGAAGGACAAGAGGCAGGTGGAAAATAAAGAGCACAGTGAAGGAGAGATGGGAGAAAAGGGTGAGGGACATAGTTAAAGGACAAAGAGAGAGCAAAGGAAGGATGCAGGACACCAAGAGGAGAATTAAGATGAGATACAAAGGAAATAATGACAGAAAAAGGAGGGAGTCATGGGTAAGAAAAAGCATTTGACAAAGCGGGGGTCATATTCAATTAGATCATCTTTCCATCAGCAGGTCTTTTGTGCTGAGTGAGCTTTTTACTTTAAGGCAGTGTTACTGTGGGTTTACTATGGTTTACATTCTGGGTTGTACAGCAGGCTAGCAAGTCTTTGCCTGTTTATCCACAGTGTGTCTCCTACAGTTGATCTAGGCTATTTCAGTTGTCATTGTGTGGCGACCTGTTGCAGCTGCCACCTTATTCTTTACTGGAGGGGCCTGGTATGGGATGGCTAAGATAGCAGAGCCTGCCATAACTAACTGCAGACCTTTAGCTTGTGCTGCTGCTCTAGTTGCAGAAAGAAAATGCACATCACGTTTGTTAGGCCTCTTACAAAAGAAACTCTTACAAAATTATTACATAATTATTATTGCAAGTCTTTTCTATGAAAACAAGCACTTTGATGTTAACTTTAACTTAGCTTGTGCTATCAATGAAGTGCGTCAGTGGTAGTAGTTGTACTAGTTGTATTAGTTTCATGGTGAAAAAAAATCCATCTTTCACTTCGCAGACGGTGAGAAGATGCTGTTGAACACACAAAACGGTTTTATGCATCTGCATACAGGGTTCGTACAGCTTTTTAAGAGTAAAATTCAAGCACTTTTCAAGCACTTTCAAGGTACCTAAACCATACATTTCCAGACTCTCAAAGCCTTTATCATCACATCTAAAATTGTTACTATAAATGCCAGGAGACAACAAACTTGCGTGATGCCAGGTTACAGGTGACTTTGCTGGTATAATAACTTGATCTTCACAAGCTTGAGACGACTACACCGTGTCCTTTGCTGAAGCATATGCTATTCACCCCGAATTTATACAATCAACAATCCCAGTTGCAATCGTAAACCTGGTTTTATCGCAATGCAAATAAATGGAACTTCTTTGGATACGAGGAGCAGAAATGCAGACAAGCAGGCAGGCAGACAGACAGGAAGACAGTATCATTAGGGAATCAAATTGCTTTAAGTACTGCTTAGAAGAAATTCCAATGATCAGTCAGTAGCTCAGCTTGCCTCAACAGGGGACACGGTCACCTCACAATAGTGTGTGTGTGCATGAGTGTGTGTACGTGAACTTCTTAACCAGCACTGCATGAATCCTCAGATCCATATGTGGATGTACTTGCATTACTGTACCTCTGAGGAGATTGTGTCCATGTGAGTGTAATCGCCTGCCTGTGTTTGTTAGAATGACAACTGTGTATAAGTGTGGACACATGTCTGTACTTGAGTTTGCGTAGGCGTGCATGTCTGTGTGTGAGACCAGAGAGCAAAGCCCCTCATTTAGAAACAGCGTTAGAGAGGAGGGTCATCGATAAGTATTGACCGCTGGGCTTGTTCCATCCAAACTACCATCGCATCGTATCAAGCAGACAGACTGTATACATGCCTGTCTGTCTGTTTCTCTTTCTCTCCTGCACACACAGATGCATGCGGGACACATGCGCGCACACCAACTGTGTGTATCCCAACTTTGTCTGCTTGGCTGTGCACGACAAACACACACTTGATATATGGCACTTCAGAGCCAACTAAATACAGCTCTATCACACTAGCACTTATATTCTGAAAGCCAAACACCACTGGACATTGATTTGCTATTCTTAACACTTGAGCTGAGTGATAGCCAACATTCTCTCTCTCACACACACACACACACGCACACGCACACACACACACACACACACACACACACACACACACACACAAGGATTTCAACAGCCAACAGAATGGTGCAGATATATTCCAACAAGTTAAAGTAGCTAAAGAGAGCCTCCAAACAGCTACATTTTAAAAGAGCTGACGATAAGGTGTTAGCATGGGGATGGAAACGAAGGCAGTGAACAAAGACTTTTATGACCAACCTTAGGGCTTCTGATCCTGTTTTCGCATATTTTGAGTCGGTTTTTCAAAGGATACAAGTTCTGGTATAGGGGAATGAGGGATTTGAGAGCTCGACTGGCATTGATAGCTGTGGCTCTGACCATGGTGGGCAAAATCTTCATGTCCACTATGGCCCCGTCAAACAGCGGACCAAAGAATGGCACCTACAGACACAATGGCAAGCAGAAAAAAAGAAATCACTATTTTTTCATTTTATAATTAATAATGAACCTACAGCCTATGTAAGCCTCTCAAAGACTAGATATTGTTATGAAACAATCTGGGAGCCACTGGGCTTCAGTGGACCAAGCTTGACAAGCAATGACTGACATGACAGTTTTTTTTAACCATATTTGATTCAGGCTATGGCTTTCTGATTTAATTCCATACTTTGCTTGTGGAATCCACCAAAGAGAATAATGTCAGGCTTTTAACTGAATTCATTTGTAGAGCAGGCTCCGAGCCATGCTCTCTATGACTGAATACAGTGCTTTCAGGACGACAACACGGAGAACATCTCATCTAACTTGTTTTTGGATTCACCATAATTCAATATTTTTGCTTGTAGAATGAATGAAACAGAATAAGGTTATGTTATTAGTGCTGTGGTATCTATGTCATACAGAAAAAGCAGCATTTTATTGTGTTAGGTCTTGTTTGAAATGGAATTATGCTATCAGTGCTGTGGTATTAATGTCTGTGTGTTTTAGACTTTTACATTAACCAGAGCAGCAAGACTCGGGGCAAGACTCTCTAGGATTGTTATTCAATAATCTGGATGCATATCTGTATAGTCTGGTAGGAAACCAAAACACTGTGCATGTTCACAATTTTATTCCTACCCAACTCCATATCCATACAATATAAAGACTCATCGATGTAATATTCATGTTAATCTACAAACAAAAAGTGTGACATGATGCCGTCTTCTATGTAACTGTAAACTGTTTCATTTGGATGACTGATTGGTCTGTCTACATTTGTTCTTCTGTTAATTACACATAGTGACCAGATTCATAGGAATAATCTGTCTCACTCATGCATTCCAGCATTTAAACAAAACTACAAAACTAATAGTCCACAGCCACACCAGCATCTCTGTAATGGTGTGTTTACACCAAAAGCAAAGTGAATTTTTCGTGCGGCACAATTACATACAAAGTCAATGCGCGACTTTGCGGTGAGTAATGCGAATGACGTGAAATTGAAATATTAAATTTGCGTGAAAGCCTGTCAGCGTTTGAGTCTCCTCCTGACATCACCAACATCCTGACGTTGAACCAGAAATGGAGGAGAAAATAGCTGTCTGTGGGCACCCAGAGCTCTATGGTACTACTTCATATTTATAGACAAAAAAAAAAAAAAAAAAAAAGAGAACGCTTGGAGAAAAGTAGGCAAGGAGTTTGGACTACCTGATGCCAGTTATCGGTTTTACTGTACTATGAACCAAGTCACTAACCCTGATCAATCCAAACTCCATGCAGAAAACAAGCCTTTTAAGACTGACAAAGCATGAATTCAGACTTTTTACAAATCTGCATCATGATGTAGTTATTTCGGCATCCTTTTGATCCGTTTATTTCAATTAAATTACAGCAAAATCTGTTTATTTTGGGCTCATACCACTGTAGTAGTAAATCCTGTGTGTGCGCCTCTGGATGATGTTATGAACCCAGAAGGCCGAATATTCGCGTGTTGTGTTTAATCGTTCACAAATGATCCTGTGGTCAATCTTGCGCAAGTAATGCAAGGCGAAAATTCACTTTGCCTTTGGTGTGAACACAGCATAAGGCTGTACTTAGGCACAGCGGTACTTTGAGCTAAATGCAAATGTCATCATGCTAACATGCTCACAATGACAGTGCTAACATGTTGATGTTTAGCTGGTATAATGTTTACCATGTTCACCATCTTAGTTTAGTGCGATAGCATGCTAACATTTGCTAATCAGCACTAAACACAAAGTACAGCTGAGGCTGATTGGGATGTCATTAGTTTTGCAGGTATTTGGTCATAAAGCAAATTTTGGACAAATTAAAACTGTGACCTGATGATGCCACTAAATGAAAAGTTAAGGGATCACCAAGGTTATTGCAATTCATCCTGAAGGGATGCATCCAATAGTTGTTAAGACATTTCACTGAAAACCATAAATGTCAACCTCATAGGTAAAGGAAAAGTCAGTAGGATTCACCCTCTAGGGACCATGAAAAGCCATTTAATAGTTCCAGTAGTGCCATCCAAAGATCCGTGCCAGGCAAAAATAACACTGATTGGCCAATGATTCACACTACGATTCCAGTTCCACAACAGGTGATATGTATAGTTATTATTGATTAGCTCACAGGGAAACTATATTATCATCCTGGGTTTTAATGATGAGTTTAAATGCCCTGCTATTTGAGAGGCATTGTCACGCAATGATAAGGATTCTGGGGAAACACGGAAATGCAAAGATACTGAATGATTGCACAAAATATCGACAACTGGCAATTTGAGTCCAGTATCAAAATGTTGAACAGTGTTTTTTACCTCTGGCTTTTTGAGTATATGGATGGAGTACATGTGGTTCTTCATGGGGTAGATGACAATTAGCACGTCTCCAAACTCAGTGGGGATGATCCCTCGACGGTAGTCTCTAGAATGTTCCGACCAAACAATGTGGACCTCGTCATTACCCAGGTGCCTCAGCTGGGAGAGAGAGAGAATACTAGTATCAAAACGGAATAAACATATCATATTTCTCTTTCTTGCAGCATAAACAACACAAACTAAGTCAATGCCAACCACACAGTGGGTCTCATACAACAAGCTAGATAGGCTGTATCCATCATAAACCCAAGGCTTTTGATTTTGTGTGTGTGTACGTGCCATAGGTGGCCCTGGGGGTGATGGAGTGAGTGTGTGAAGACGGAGAGTGGACACGAAGACAGAGTGAAGCTCCGGAAAGATGGAGTATGGGCTGAAAGACAGATGGGATCAAGTCTGATGCTTTAGTGTGTGTGTGTGTGTGTGTGTGTGCCACTCTGTGGGCTACAGTCGGGGCTGGTGACAGCTCTGTCATTAACCTTGATGTCTGCCAACACACACCCACACATACCACCTCCCCACACAGACGTCCATCTACTTGTCTGGTGTGTCACACACCTTTAGATTTCTGCCGCTCTTGGCCTTGGCCCTGAGACAAACACATTACAGACATTTCCTTTGAAATGCGTGTTTAACTCGAATCTGTTGCGTATTGTGTCCTCCAAGATTTTTAAAGAAGCACGATTTGTCTGCATAACTGGGAGGAATTTGTTAACCCAAAAAGCTGTCCACATTTCATTAGACAGTGTAAAATAATTTTGTTAACACACACACACACAACCCTGAGGTTGAATTAATTGTGGGACTTGTGCATGAGTTACCTTATTCATCATTTTTGGAAGTGACTTCACCCACTTGCTATAATGACACTACTTGAAATTTAAATTTGAGTTATAGGTTTAATTAGCCTGATATTTTCTTGACTAGTGATACATTAAGTTGATATATTAACCAGTTTGGAAAACACATGAGGAATAGAGATGTATTTATCTCAAGTTCTACTGAAAATAAATCTTTTAGAGGCACTTCCCTCTGACAGTGCTTGCAATTCAAAGTGTCAGTAGGACACACAGTGATACTGAGAACTGAAGGGCTCTGCCATTATCGCAATGGGACAGTTAGAATTATGAGCTGCAAGCTGTTTTTTGTCAGAACAATTAGGTCTAGGCACAGTCTAATAAGGCAAAGTGGAGTCTTACTGTCTGATGTGCTTCTTTGAGCCATATCACTATTTAAAAAAAAAATGTCAACGAAGAAGAGTGATGTCATCTCTGATGTCACAATCAGTTGGTGTAATGCAGCTTTAATCCGTTTAATCATGTTTCAAGCAGATGTGGTATGAGAGGGAGCAGAACACACAGCAAAGAGAGAGAACTGGACAAATGCCCTGCTATGGACTAAAATCACACTGCAGTGTGTGTGTGTGTGTGTGTGTGTGGGGCAGGAGGATGGATGATAAATGCCTGCCAGTATGGACATGTGTATGTCTGTCAGTTTAACCTCTCTGTGGACACATTTGTCAAACTGTGAGTGTATGTGTTCATAAGCCTGCGTGTGCTTGCTAACACATGTAAGCGTTTGTGTGCGTCTGTGTCCAACATTAAACACAAATATGGAGTTGTGTGGTTATTTGTGCAGACTAATGTGAATAAAGCCCTTTGTGGATGTGTGTTTGTGTCAAGTTAAACAGGTTTATGTTTTTGTGTGTGCGCGTGTATGCGAGTATGTGTGTTTGATGGGGCCATCAGCTGATCAGGGAGACGGATGGTGTCAGACCAGGCGCTGATAATCCAATCAGGAGCCTGCAGCGACGTGATAGGCCAAGAAGCAGGAAGTGTGATCTGATTAAAGGGACATTATGGCCATATGCGGAGCGCCCAGTGCCTGGGGGTTGACAGGTGTGCGCGCGCACACACACACACACACACACACACACACACACTAAACCTGTCTGCCTGGACACTGATACGAGCCCACACCACGCACAAACACAGACAGGGTTGCTACCAGGAATTATTGGAAACACTGGTGTGCTTTAGAAACACTGACATCATATGTGTGTGTGTGTGTGCAGCAACCTCAGCTCAATGCCATACCAGGCTAAGAAAGAGATTGGGAAGGAGGAATCAAAGGGGAACGACAGAGAGAAGGAGTACAGAGGAGCTCTTCTCCTCCTCTCACTGCACCATCTCCACTCATTATATGAAAGGAGTGAAATCAGAGCAACAACAAGAAGTATACTTATTATTACTAATTGCTCCGTCTCTCTCACCACACAGACACACTCGACTGCAGTTTGAGAGAGGGCAATACCGCAGATAATGTGATAGACAGATGCAGAGTGCTTGACAGAAAGAAACATCACAGTTTGTGTGTGAGTTGTTCAAATTCACCCAGTAACAAACACAGAGTTAGGTGCCCTCCCATTAGCTGGACTGAAGACAGTAAACAATGGGAACTTCTATACTCCCTACTCCAGATACAGTGGGGCAAAAAAGTATTTAGTCAGCCACCAATTGTGCAAGTTCTCCCACTTAAAAAGATGAGAGAGGCCTGTAATTTTCATCATAGGTACACTTCAACTATGAGAGACAAAATGAGAAAAAAAATCCAGAAAATCACATTGTCTGATTTTTAAAGAATTTATTTGCAAATTATGGTGGAAAATAAGTATTTGGTCAATAACAAAAGTTCATCTCAATACTTTGTTATATACCCTTTGTTGGCAATGACAGAGGTCAAACGTTTTCTGTAAGTCTTCACAAGGTTTTCACACACTGTTGCTGGTATTTTGGCCCATTCCTCCATGCAGATCTCCTCTAGAGCAGTGATGTTTTGGGGCTGTCGCTGGGCAACACGGACTTTCAACTCCCTCCAAAGATTTTCTATGGGGTTGAGATCTGGAGACTGGCTAGGCCACTCCAGGACCTTGAAATGTTTCTTACGAAGCCACTCCTTCGTTGCCCGGGCAGTGTGTTTGGGATCATTGTCATGCTGAAAGACCCAGCCACGTTTCATCTTCAATGCCCTTGCTGATGGAAGGAGGTTTTCACTCAAAATCTCACTATACATGGCCCCATTCATTCTTTCCTTTACACGGATCAGTCGTCCTGGTCCCTTTGCAGAAAAACAGCCCCAAAGCATGATGTTTCCACCCCCATGCTTCACAGTAGGTAGTAGGTATGGTGTTCTTTGGATGCAACTCAGCATTCTTTCTCCTCCAAACACAACAAGTTGAGTTTTTACCAAAAAGTTCTATTTTGGTTTCATCTGACCATATGACATTCTCCCAATCCTCTTCTGGATCATCCAAATGCTCTCTAGCAAACTTCAGACGGGCCTGGACATGTACTGGCTTAAGCAGGGGGACACGTCTGGCACTGCAGGATTTGAGTCCCTGGCGGCGTGGTGTGTTACTGATGGTAGCCTTTGTTACTTTGGTCCCAGCTCTCTGCAGGTCATTCACTAGGTCCCCCCGTGTGGTTCTGGGATTTTTGCTCACCGTTCTCGTGATCATTTTGACCCCACAGGGTGAGATCTTGCGTGGAGCCCCAGATCGAGGGAGATTTTCAGTGGTCTTGTATGTCTTCCATTTTCTAATAATTGCTCCCACAGTTGATTTCTTCACACCAAGCTGCTTACCTATTGCAGATTCAGTCTTCCCAGCCTGGTGCAGGTCTACAATTTTGTTTCTGGTGTCCTTTGACAGCTCTTTGGTCTTGGCCATAGTGGAGTTTGGAGTCTGACTGTTTGAGGTTGTGGATAGGTGTCTTTTATACTGGTAACGAGTTCAAAGAGGTGCCATTAATACAGGTAACGAGTGGAGGACAGAGGAACCTCTTAAAGAAGAAGTTACAGGTCTGTGAGAGCCAGAAATCTTGCTTGTTTGTAGGTGACCAAATACTTATTTTACAGAGGAATTTACCAATTAATTCATTAAAAATCCTACAATGTGATTTCCTGGATTCTTTCCCCCCATTCTGTCTCTCATAGTTGAAGTGTACCTATGATGAAAATTACAGGCCTCTCTCATCTTTTTAAGTGGGAGAACTTGCACAATTGGTGGCTGACTAAATACTTTTTTGCCCCACTGTAGGTGTGTGTGTGTTACCTTCTTGGTGAGGTTGTGGTCCTGGTCGTGGGGCATGCGGGTGGAGACGTGGTAGATGACCTCGGTAGTGGAGGTGGCGTAGTAAGGCGTAGTCTGGCCTGTACTGCGATTCCTCTGGAGACCTCCCATGAAGCCACAGTGAGTAGTGAGGTCCACCTAAGGGACACACACACACACACACAGGATACATTCAAAATATGAACTCCCTTTCCAGCCTTTAACTGCCTTAAAGCTTAGATTAAAAAATCATCAAATCCGACTAGCTTCCGTTTCCTCTGACCTCCTTAACCAGCAAATCAAGATAAATGTTGACATGTTAAAAAGAAAAAGTGTGGTTTCACCATTCAGTTAAAACTGCTTAGAGGAACATTTTGTGTTCTTAACAGCAGTAAGTCAGTTTGGATACGTTTCTACATTCTTGCCGGCGAACTCCTCTGTACAAAGCTCTTTATTTCAAGACACACAAAAAATAATCGCCATGCATTGTATTTCAAAATGTTTCTCCACATCAAGACACATAGGTTTAGTTTAACCACTGGATCTACAGAGCATATTTCTTAGCGTTTATCTTTAATCAGTTGAGCCATCAATGATACAATGTTTAATTATTAGTTGCAGATCAGATTAGATACATTCCTGAATTTCATTTTTCAAGGAAACAATGTAAAAATAATTGCGTCAGAACATTTAAGATGATTTGATTAAATGTGTTCTCACCTCCCAGCCCAGACCAGAGACAAAGTCTTCATAAGCTTGGCTGCCCGCTGTGTTGGTTAGTATGGAGTGTTTGTCCTCTTGGCCCTCAGCCACATAAAACACTGCTATTTTATGAGTCTCGCGGCTGGAAGAGAATGAAGGAAACCAATAATGACCTACACGACAACTACTGAAAAACAGATTAGTAATGTCTACAAGTTTAGTACTTTTCCAAGGTTTTATCCAAGTACTCCCCCCTCAGCCCTTCTGTTTGTTTCAGAGTTTCCCTCAAATGGGACACCACTCATGTCTTGTGCACATTATCAGAAGCAGACAGTGGAAACCTGTCCATTAGAATGTGAATGGATGGGTGTTTTTCTTATTTGATTATTCTCCTTGTGTTTTTACAGCAGGGATACTCAACTTGCTTTCCCCGGGGGCCACTTTTGCAAAATGACAGGAGCCCAGGGGCCAGTTAATAAACAAACATTAATAATATTTATCAGATATCTTGTGGTACTATCAGATAGGAACGCTGCACTGAAGCTAGCATGTTTTGACTCGTGATGGCGCCTGATATTAGCAACCTTGCATACAGCAATTGTCATTTGGCAAATCAAACACAGTGGTTTGGTATGAGGTGGCAAAATAAAGGCAAATTCATCTGTCTATTTTTCATTGAACTGCCTGTTTTCATTGTCAACCTTTCAACGTTTGCTGTCCTCACTCATCTTTGCCAAGAGGCTAATCCAGTCGCAGCACCCCACGAAGGAACATGGGAGAAGTTTGCCCTCAGGCATTTCTGCCAGGCAGACAGATCTGAAGGCAAACTTCTCCCATGTTCCCCACGCAGGTCAGGTGTATGTAAACCTTTCGCAGAAATCAAGTGTCATCACTTGCACTGCACAGATAGCAGATCAACAGACATTATTGAACATTTACTCATTGGTATAAACAAATAATTCCCAGTGTGAATCAATTTATTTTCATTGTGAATTAGAAAATGGTTGGCGGGCCACCCGGGCCATAAGTTGAGTATCACTGCCCTACCGTCTGTTATTCAACTATGTGTTAAAGGTCGCCCTAAAACCAAGGTTGGAGGAAGTGGGCAACGGCTTTACAGTCACTACTACAGAGGCATGTTTTGTATCAGGACACCACTATGTTTTATTTCCACACAAAGTCAGATTGTGGTCACGTTAAGGGCCAAGAGTGAAAGGATGGTATGGGGCATAGCATAACTGCTGCTGAATCTCAGAACCCTACAGTATACATGTCTGAGTTTTTAACTGCATCTAAATCAATATTTAAAGAACCTTTAATGTCATACGATTTATAGCAGACAGAGAGAGGGACTAAAATAAAGATCTGTGAAAAAGTAGAGGATTAAAACTAGTAACTAACTAAAAAACACAAGGTGCTCGACTTTTCATATTTTCTCACCATTGCCGTGAGTCCAGGTTCTTCAGCTCTCTCAGTAACTTCTCATTCTTCCTCAACAAATGAAAGTTACTCCTGTAAGACACAGATACATGCACAGGTTAGCAATCATTGGTCAAAGTAATGGTTAAACCAGCCCCTCTACCATTATCTGGCTGCCACCGGCGTCTCCCTTTATTAGGCTGGTTGCTTGTTTTTGTCACTGTTTCCTAGCAAAAAAAAAAAAGAACAGAAAAAAAAAAAGATCAATCCCATGCCAACTAATAAGACATGAAGTAAAGCTGGCAGGACTTCTGGTGAATAAGACAAAAAAAGCTCAAGAACAACACGAACAAGACTTTATTCATAGCCACATAAAAAGAGGTGATGTTCAAGGATTAAAGATATATGCTTTATGAACACTAATTAAAGTAGCTTTGTGAGTAAACTCTGTAACAGTTTATATTTAGGTCCTTGTAATAAGCGCTAATTAATAGGTAATAAGGACCCTATAAGTCCTTATAAGATGCTTATTAACATATTACGTTAATAAGACTATTTAAGTGTTAATAACATCATAAACACATTTATTGTTAGATTATAAGACATTTATAAGCACTTAACAATTTATAGACCGCTTAAGAATGTTAATATAAGCCTTATAACTTATAATTGTTTATAATAGCATTACAAACTCATTTATTGAGCCTTACTAACTTACCTATTCTGTCATTTTTCAAACTTTATTAAGCTTTTTTTGTTGCTTTATTTATTAGCAGTTAACTATGCTTTTTGCAGCTATATATCACACACACACACACACACACACACTACTTTGCAAAATCTACCATAAGTCAGATGTCATTTCCACATTTGAAAGAGATGGAAAAAGATTTAAAAAGAAGAAAAAAAAGAATATGGAAGGTTTAGAGATCAGCAAGACTCCAGCAATTACTGCATGAAGAACATGCAGGAACTATGTCAGCAAATAACCAAATGTTATGGAAGCTTTTTTCTTTTTCTTTTTTTTTTTTCTACCATTGGACAAACACTTCTATTTGAACGCTGGTGCCTCAACTCTGGCTTTACAAATACAAATATAGATTTTTTTTATTACTGTGCAATAAATGAGCAACAATATCTCCTGCTGACCATAGCTAGTGTCATCGCCACTTAAAGGCTCCAAATAGAAAAAAGGACAAAACCCTATTGTTTCATCAAAACAAAAGCCTTTTATACCGACCAACAAGTCTAGGGGCCGTTCAAAATGTCCCAGCCACCAACCTCTGCAGCGCTGATATAAAACCAAGACTTGAGCAGTGAGGCTTGGAGTGGACTGATAATGACACGTCATTCTTTTCACTCTTTAGAGAGAAAAAAAAAAAGAGTGAAAGACCGGGAGATAAAGAGAGAGAGACAGCAATTTGCTCTTTATTAAAGTGATACTTGGTAATGGCCTCATTCTCTGCTCTCAAAGACTCCATTTACACCCTGGATTATAGGGAAAAGCATAAAAGGGGACACACAAACACACACGCATGCACGCACATGGGTGACTGTAAGTATCTTAGTGTCTGTAATGTCCCATATGAATACCTGGAGAGACATAAGGGGACAATAACAGATGATTAGACAATCTCTTCCTATCTTTCTTTCTCATCTGTCTATCCTCTTTTTTCCCTCAACATCCACGTTTCTTTAGCCTTCGTATTTTTTCCATTCTTTTCCATATTTACTCACTTATTTTGGCTCCATTTCTTTTTTTTTTAAATTTTTATTATTCTCGCTCTACATCTGTGCCTTATTCATCCTGTTTTCTGATTTGCCACTTTTCCCGCCATCATTCTCTTCTTCAACTACTGCCTTTTATTCTAACGCCAAATGGGTTGAGTTTGATCAATAGAATACTATACTCATTATCACACTCTTCCACACACACACACAGTGTGTTAAGAAGCCTATTGTGCAGGCTGAATGCAGACGGTGTAATTCCCTGGATAAAGTATAAAGAGCGTTGAGTGTCCATTAGCTGGCCAGACACATTTAAAGTGATACCTTGACATTGTGTATTTTAGCCCAGAGTCACTGAGAAGATGAAATGCGCTGCCATGTGAAAGGGAAAATGTGTCTGATTAGCACAAAATACTTTTCTGAATTTGAAATGTTTGTCTCATTTGCATTCAACGGGCATTTGGTTTGTTCTAGGGGAGAAAAAACTGAATAAAAGACTTCCCACACATGAACTACAGCAACCTGAAAAACAGCCTCTTAGTAGAAAACTCCTCTTTCCTACAGATTTTTGTGCGATGTGCAAGCAGTGGAGTGTCTTATACGGTCAATAAATCCCTTTTTTGCAAGTCGATTCTTATCTCCATAAAATCAAACTGAAAAATAAAAAGTTCGGAATGTCCTCATGAAGATAACAAATATAAGACAAATATCCAGACACCATTGTTTGCCACAAACTACATTTGCGAAAACTAATGTGGTGAATGCATGCAATCTGTTCAGTTGCATTTTACATCACAAAGTGCAAACAAAGTCAAGAGGGAGATACAAAAAGAAGCGACATAACCAAACTGACTGTGTGTGTTATATATACTATTATTGTTGTTTTTAAAACATTAAAAAATCCACTTGAATATGGTTTCTAGTATATGTATGTCTGTCTGGTCTCACCTCTTCTCCCAGGAGTTGAGTCCCAGTATGTTGATCAGTAGTCTGCAGTAGTAGAAGGCTGACTGTGGCGTCTGAGTCTCTGGTTCAGTCTGCTGCACTGCCCTCATGTTCAACTCCTCACCTCTCTGAAACATTCAAGTCAGTTTCATGCAAAAGGTGTATATATACATATACATACACACATTTTTATATTTATTTTTATATTTATATATAGATAGATAGATAGATAGATAGATAGATAGATAGATAGATAGATAGATAGATAGATAGATAGATAGCGGCATGGTGCGACAGCCATGACTGAGTTATGTCAGTTACATTAAATCAAAACATTTTTATGCCAATATGAACAAATCATATCAGAAAGCATACACCGGAAAGCAGGTTTTTGCGTGATCATTTTTGAAATATCACAACAATGAGGATAGTCTTCTGCCGTCAACTCTCAGAAATGTCTGATGAACAAGGCAACTATCAAAGTTATACAACCATTATTTAGTGCATTCAAAAATGTGTACACTTTTTTGTTGTTGTCCTTAGGCAGAATGATATATGGTTATCACAAGAAAAACCCAATAATGGTGCCAAGCTGATTTAATTCTTGTTGTAGCTAGGTGTTAACCTTGTTGACCTGCTTCAAGGGGAAACAGACCAAATCCCAACTATATTTCCTGCAACATTAAAAAAGTTGGCTTAAAATTAGTTTGACTGCAGGACTGAAAACAGCTTGTGATTTCTCTTTTACTTCCTGAAACCTAGTACAGGGTTCGTACAGCTTTTTAAGAGTAAAATTCAAGCAGTTTTCAAGCACTTTCAAGGTATCTAAACCAAAAATTTTCATTCTCTGGAAGCCTTTATCATTACATCTATCATATAAATGCCAGGAAACAACAAACAAATATGACGTCAGGATTGTTTCATTTCAAATATTAAAAGATTTTTGGTTTCAATGAGTGATTGTGTAGATGATAAAACACCAGGTTATGCTGAAAATCAAGCATTTTCCAAGGAGTGTATTCAAATTCAAGCATATTCAGTTAAAATTAAGCATTTTCCAAACTTTCAAGACTTTGTATGAACCCTGCTAGTATTATTGCAAAGCAGTATTAGCCAAACTATACAATGGCTCGTGCTGCACCTGTGAGCCACCGATATTTTGAGCATCCACTTCATCAGGGCTTGCAGGGAACAAGGACACACTACGTACATTGAGGACGAACTCTCTTTCAGCAGCGCTCTGCTTCAGAATGGCATTGATCACATCGTTCTCCTGCTTCTCTGAAACACATGCCGGAGGAGGGGCTGGGATGTTGAGCGGCATGCCTAAGGGGACCAATAAGGGGACAAGGTTAGCTGTAAACAATCAGATTTTTTTTTGCGTATGATTCATTATTCTGGCTTTTATTATGTGGTTTGGTGATTCACAGGCGTACATAATGTTCTAATTTAAAAATGGTATTAGGTAAAACTATAGGCAGCTTCCTTTCAAACATACTGATATTGGCCTTTAAAGAGAGATAAAAACTCATTTGTGTATGTTTGAAAAGTATGTGTTTAAACTTTTATATACTGCACTGTATATGAAATACCCATAATGACAATTTAGGTGTGCGTGTGTGTGTATACCTGCTCTCTGTAGACACTCAGGACTCGAGTATCCCAGGTACTGCAGCATTTCATCCAGCGAATCGTCTCCCTCACTCAGTGAATCCCACGCTGGCACTGCCTCCCGACACACACGCTTAGCCAATGGTGGAGCTAGAAGCTGTTCCAAACCTGACTCCCCTCGATCCCCCTCCCCATCCATCCTATGCTCTTTTTCCTCCTCCTCCTCATCTTCCTGCTCCTCCCCTTCCCCTTCTCCTCCACCTCTTCTTCGATCTCCCTTCTCCTCCTCACTGATTTTCCTCTCCTCTTCTTCTTCCTCCTCCCCCTCTCCCTGAAACCTTTGCCTTTCACCCTCCATCTTTCTTCCTGCCTCCTCCGCCTCCCTCTCCTCCTGCCCCTCCTCCTCACCATCTTCACTCTTCACTCCCATCTTTTTCGGTGGACCTCCTGGTGGGGTGCGTAAATGAAGATTCGAGGTGCGAGGTGATTGTGTGTGTGACAGAAATGTGTGTGTTGGGCTGCTTGGGGAACATGGCGGAGGCCCGTAGAGAACGGCAGAATCCCAGGAGTGTTTTCCGGCTACATCTCGGATGATGACACGAACGCAAGCAGGAGCAGAGGACAAGCCGGCTGTCATTCCCCCTCCTGGTAAACCAGACTCTGATCGGATCTGGGAAATGGAGGAAGACAAGGGACAATGGTTAAACACTAAATATTAAAAAAGTCATTCACATCTCAACTGCTTTAAAGCAAAACTCAAAACTTCTTAAACTTCATTCACTCATTTGCTTCCTTTTAGCTACAGCTTCACCTTTGCAACTAGTAGAACTTTTATAAGGAAAATCAATAAACGATAATCCATTTTAACTTCATCAGTGTGCTTAGTATCGAATACATTCTATATATTTCAAACTCAAAGTTACAACGCAAAGCATCACAAGCTGTTGCGTTATGTTTCACTTTGTCAACCTGAGCTATACTTAATGATAACATTGCATGTTAAAGTGCTTACAGTGATTCCCGTGTCATGTTACTAAGTAAGTATGTAAACTTTATTTTTTAATTACAGGGTCCTTCACAGCCCAGTTCAGACCAAAGATTCGCGACGAGACGAGTTGAAACTTGCAACTACTTTAATGTGCCGGTCTGCGTTCTGAAACCTGCCAGTTTACACCAATGCGACTAGACGAGGCGGTGTATCGTTTCCATAGCAACAACTCTCTGTACTTCTGTTCTATCTGCCAGCTTTTCAGGCTTTTTCTGTAGCTGGACATAATTTGTACCGTCTTAAAATAAGAATGAGGATAGTGATAGTGAGTTACCTGCTACAGTTGCATTTCTAGTATTGATGAAACGGTGAAAACATAAAAAACGAGCTGGTTGAGCTGACTTCGCTACCAGCTGATTGGCTGTTGCAACTGGTGATGTGCCTTACGTTCTAAAACAGCCAGTGGCGACTTGACAAGCTGAGTCGCAGGCGACCCCATCAGCCGGCTTGAGTCGAGCTGAGACAGGCCAGTTCACACCGCTGCAACTTTTCCCTGCAACGTTATTAAACGGTTTCATCTTGTCGCGAATCTTTGGTCTGAACTGGCCTTAAAAGTAATCAACAGAACTTAAACTGAATTCTAAAATGAACTGGAAGCCAATGTAATTCAGCCAGGACTGGTGAGATATGTTCTCTGTGTTCTGTACCAGTTGTAGATGGGCTGCATCATTGATGTAAGGCGAGAGGAACATGTTCACAAACTGACATTTCCATCCCTAGATTGGCTAAAAATCAATAAAGTAGTAGTAGTATACATTGTTAAGATAATAGTGGCTTTTAGGTTTGAGCTCAGTCAGCATCAGTCATGATGACAAAGGGTGGTTATAAACTGGTCTAAAAGTCATGTAGTGTGACTTCGGCTTCAGTTTAGAAACACATCTGGTCAGGGCAACCTTCTTTCAGCTGAGCTTACCTGATACACTGAGAGCAGGGTGGAGCCGTTCAGAACCAGAAACTGTAGGTTGGGTGAATGGAAAAGCTCTGGTCCGAGATCTGCACTCTCACAGAATGGGTTGTCTTGGTTTTCACACACCTAGAAAACACAGGCCATAGTGTTGCTCTAGCAAAATGCCAAGATCTAAATAGAAGTATAGAAGTAAATATTAAGTATTTTTGGGGATTTTTATTCCCCTTAGGACACACAATCATCACCACATACACTACAGTAGTGCCGTTATTACCACCAAACACACACAGTAACAGTACCTGACTAGACAGAGTAGCAGGCCCTCCAGACATTGGATAATGGCCTAGATGGTTGACCAAGTGCGTGATAACGGTTCTGGCTGCGATGGAAACCAGGCCCTGCTGAATACGGCTACGAACTGCAGAGGGAGAAAGGAAAATACAGACAGAGACATATATTACCACAAGGATACAGTTAAAAAATACATTTAAGGTACCAGATATTAAAAGTTTATAGTCCTTTTCTGTGTTTCTAGATGTTATTGTTTAGTGTGTTAAAAGGTGTAACTGTTCTGATATTTAGGTTCCAAGTTACAACAAAACTTCAGGAATTGTAGTAAAGACTAGGAAGAAGTACAAACACACATTCAGCTTATACATAGTTTGCCCCGTGCTGAGAAGAAGCCAATGCCATCACACACTGTGCTGCCAGCAGATCCTGGCTAATCAACATCATTTTACACACAGTGTGACACACGCACACACCTGCCAACAGCTTGTTATTGATGGGGCTATGTGTAGAGTGCAGATATGTATTGACCAGACATTCTCAACAACTCCCTAAACCTCAGGAGAGCTCAAGAGGAGGAAGAAAAAAAGAAAAGAAAAGAAAAGAAAAGACAACTGAACATAGAAGACTGGTGAAAAAATATAATAAAAAAGTGAAAAGAATATTAGGAGAATAATGTTAAAAGAATAGTAGAAGAAAGGGAAGTGAAGCAGTGAAGACAAGAAGATACAAAAAAGAAAAAAAGAAGAGAAGCATGGTCTATCAGGGTGCTCCAGTCATTAGACTAGACACTGTGTCCTGGCGGACCACAGCAGGGGACAATACACACTCTCACACGGATGCAGACAGGTGCACTCGCACGCGCGCACACACACATACACACACACACACACACACACCAAACTTTTTCCATCTTTAGTGATTGGCAGTGGTTTGGTGGACCGCTCTGTTTCATTTTGTCCAGGATTTTGTGTGTTTGTGTGTGTGTGTCAGAGCACCACTTGCATGCACATGCATAGAAGAATTACAGACTAGATATAGATGTGTACTGGGTGCGGTCTTGTATGTGTGTAATGTGGGACCATGAGAAAATCAATAAAGATGTTGTTACAATGATGGGCCTAACAGTTGCAGTGTGTAGTGTCTCCATGGTGATGGATAAAATACCTTCAGTGACAGGCTGTAGTTTGCTGGAGCGTTCCGAGTCCGGGCTGTGCAGTGGTTCTGGTTCTCGGAGGCTCTCTAATGGCAGGAACGGGTCGTAGTCTGGACTCAACAGGTCCGACAGCTGCAGTGGGTAGTACTTGGGACTGTTAAAGGACTGGGCTCCATACACGCAACCATGCAATACCTGGACAATTTTTGAAAGGAAAGAGGGATACTATTTCAGATTGAATTCCATTCCATTCCACTAGAGGGTTGCGGGGGGCTGGAGCCGATCCCAGCTGACATTGGGCGAGAGGTGGGGTACACCCTGGACAGTTCGCCAGTCACTCACAGGGCTGACACATAGAGACAGACAGACATTCACACTCACAGTCACACCTACGGGCAATTTAGAGTCGTCAATCAACCTAACTTGCACGTCTTTGGATTGTGGGACGAAGCTGGCGTACCTGGAGAAAATCCACGCAGGCAGGAGAACATGCAAACTCCCCAGCGGAATTCCATTCTGCCTCATTTATAGCCCATGTTCAGCTTTACTGACGTTTATACTTTATTATGATAAAAAACACTTATTTTCAATATGGGTCATGTTTTAGGTGAATACATGCTTAAGTGAATAAATAACAGCATTTTATATAAGAGTTTCTGTCTATAGAAGTGGTGGTGATGTTTCTGTGATGACCAGCCACTGCTGAATGAACATTATTCATGTCAATGTAAGTGACTGTGTATGTGTTAAGGGCAGGAATGGACTCTAGCACCAGCCACCAGCCAAATGCTTGTAAAATATGAAAGTGGCTGGTAGACTTCAGACACAAAATGATGATTTACTATTGAGTGGCTGGTGAATTTGAACATATATCTGTCAATGGCTGGTAGATGTTCACATTTTAAAAAAAATAAATAAAAATTCCCACCCTGGTTAAGGGCTGTGTCATGACAACACAAACATACCTTATAAATACAACTGAGCAGAGTCTTGGTGGGCTGGTCCTTCTCTGGAGGGCTTCGTGATTGCACTGGTTGAAGAAGAGTCTTTGGAGGCAGAGCCATCACCCAGTCCAACAGACACAGCAGGAGGGACACTACCAGCTGCAACACACACACACACACACGGTCACTTGTTAAGCAAAATTTGTAATATGGTTAGCAAATGTGAAAGAGTATATATGTTACCCTCTTATCCAGTTCATGCAGAGAAGACTCGGTAGTAGGCAGCAAGTATGTGATGGTGGCAATCAAAATCTGAGAAAAATAAAATAAGACAAAAATGTTTTCTATGTTAAAAAGGTTACTACAACTACTAAAACTAGCACTGTTACTACTTCTACTACAAGTTAAAAATAGAGATATTAAAAGAAAATTAAAAGCCCATTATAAGAAAATATGACATTACATTTGTAAACTAAACAAGACTTAAGAAAACCACAGTAGGGCAGTATGAATGAGAGCATCTGAGCCCATGTCTCACCAGAAAATCCACCCACCAAGAAGCAGCGACATTTTGGAGACCTCTAAATGGATTTTCTTTAACTGTATATATTGTCTTTTTTGTACAAATATAGTAACATCATACAGTACATACAAACCTCTACACACATATACACACACACACATATATATGCAAATTATAATAATAATAATAACAACAACAACGTAAAACAGCCTAAAATAAATTAAGAAGGGGGGGGGGGTGTCATAGCACATTTATAACAGAAACTGGATCAAAATAAAATGTGACATAATTATCAATTTCCAGTTTCCCTTCTTGACCTCTATTATGTTGTTTGTAGTTGTCTATTATTTTTAATATAATTTGCCATATATCCTGTCAAGAGTATATTCAATATAGATTGTACATATACTGCATCTATCCACCATTACAAAAGGCATTTTACCTAACAGGCTTTATAGTTGTGTGTAACAACCTTCATCTGTAATTAGTAATATTCGAGATCAGTCCGTACAGATTAAGACCTATATATCCCTCCATAAAATATGAAGAAAAAAAATAATTTCAATTAGGAAGGGTGTCTAAATGGAAATTTTAAAAGTGATATGGTGTATTTAAATATATTCCAGATCTTTTACGGCATTAGCTTTACATAATACAATTTAATCCATCAGGATGTGTGGACATGCTTATGGTGACTTGACAAATAATAAATGAAGCCAGCGTTATAATAAAATAAAATATTCCAATAATTGTTCAGAACAGAAGTGTCGAGTAATTTATATCTCACCTCTACGATCTTCTTTGGAGTGTCAGGGGGGAACTTTTGAAGGTGATCCACGTGACTGATCAGGAGGTGAAGGATGTCTGACGCCACCAGTGCAACATTCTTATTGGGGTACTGGGTGATGAAACAAACATATGGAGTATTCCTGTTCATTCACAGGTTCTGTGGGTACATTCATTTTAGCCAACATACCGTAAACCAACATACTTGAAATAATAAAAATCATCCGGATCAGTTTTTAACTAAAAAGTACAGTTAATCAGGCAGGGATTTTAGGCTTAGATGCCTGACCTGTAATTCTTTCCATAAATCTGTGATATTCTAAGGACAGGTTTATGTAGGTTTATGTATCTTGTATTCTCATTAACATGTCTTAAATACAGTTTTTTGATTTATCAATCGCAGTATTATAAATGTGTTTTCTTGTAATTGTTGTTTTATATTAAATACACATTAAAAGATGTATATATTTTCAGTTATTAGTGGCAAGAGGGAGAATTTATAGATCAGCTGGGCTCTAATGAGGATCACCACCTACAAAACACAAAATATAAGCTTCTAGATAGGAGAGCGGACGGGTGGTGGGATGAAGAGGACAACAGGAAGAAGTGGCTCTGCATGGAACTATGACAATCCCTCAAGCTTCGTCTATGTGTGTGTGATTGTGTGTGCATATCACAGAGCCCATTTCTGAGGCTACTGGCTGCTGGTGTGAAGGCAAGAGATGGAAAAGTGGACAAGATGTGTGTATATATGTGATACTGTGTGTGTGTGTGTGTGTGTGTGTGTGTGTGTGTGTGTGTGTGTGTGTGAGAGAGAGAGAGAGACACAGCTTGCAGCATTCCCCCTGGATTAGTCTCCTATCTGAAGGAGGACCAAACATATTGACAGTCCAGGGATTGCTCCCAGGAGTAAGTGAATGCAAGTGTGTTTGTGTGTGTTGCTGTAATGTCTTAGCAGGCCATTGGCTGCCGATACACAAGCTGGGGATTCCAAGGTGGAAAAGGTATGTGTGTGTGTGTGTTTATGTCCATCTAGAGCCACTTGGCTATAGATGAGACAGTAAATGTTGGACAGTATTATTCTGATCCACAGGCCTCCCAGTCTAGTGGCCTGAAACAGACAATACCAACTGAGGCAATTTCACAAACACTAACAATCATCTCCAACAATGTTTTTTCACCATACTTTGGCTCCTTGCAGCCTTCCATGTTAAAAACATCAACACGCCAACTGTCCAGCTTTCAGTCAGTATTTTGGTGTGATTAAACTCTCTTTTACCAGCTCCACCTTCCCTTATTTGAAGCAAGAGTTTCAATCCCATCAGTTGTCTCAGTGTTGTCTTGTGTTTTCCAATTAAATGCAGTAGATAAAAGCAGGCTAAACATGCAACACATACAAATTCAGAGCCAAAGTTCAGTTCTCTCATTGTGTGATATCAAACTCCATAGAAATATGCTAAATGTGAATTACATCTTTAAAAAACTGTTGTCCAAGCAACATTTGATTTTTACATAAACCTGCTTAAAACATTTTACTACTTTAAACCTACATTAATAAATTAAACTTGTTTATTTATTCAATGGGTTATATTATTATAGTTAATCATCAAGGTGTTAATGTGTGTGTTTTTTTGTTTAAACTAAAGTATTCAAACATCCAGGCAGAAGAGACCAGATGTTTAGACACTGCAGTGTTGTGTAGATCAGTGTAACAGGCAGCTGTTTGATACAGATTCATTGCTTTGGTCTGATCACACTGGATCACAGTCAGAGACGGAGAAAGCACCACGGTCAGCAGGGACAAAGTTTGAGAACAGGCAAAGTCCAAAGGCTGCATGAGATCATCTCATTAAGCTGGGTTGACATGTGACACAGAGTTTTATATTTCAAATGGCCGAGTTTTAGTTTGTGTTTGAAGTTCAGGAAGTTGAGTTTTAGATCCAGGATACAACATAACCGATGCTTGTTAAGGCAGCACAGAGTTGGGACTGACCTTCAGAGTAACACAGATGACGTTGAGAGCATCTTTGATCTGTGGATGTTGAGTCCCATGAGCCAACTCCTCGCACAGCCAGATCCCCAGACTACACAGAGCCACGCACCTAACAAAACAAAACAAACATAGTATGAGCTGCCGTTATACACGTGAAATAGATACACATACAAAGATCCACACAAATTCTCTATATTGCACTACTACTATTAGAAACACCTTTTAATATAATGTTGTCCAATACACAACCAGCACAAACTACGATCTCAAAAATGGGTTTTGTTAGACTCCTGTCTAACAAAGTTGCACAAAGGTAGTACACAGTACTTGTAGTAGTACGTAGCGTAGTAAAATACTTTAGGGCTGACACCTTCTGGTTGGTTGGTTGATTGGTTGGTCGATATGCTCTTGTCCGACCTAAATTCTCATTGGTCGGACAATCGGTGGTGTTACTTTCACGCAGAAAAGCTTCTTAATCCATTATTTTCGGGGGCAGGATGGACATGTGCAGACCTCATGTATTTTATTTCTGAATGACAGGCTATATTGTGTTAGAAATAACATAATAATATTCAAATATATTTTACTCAACAAATGTGTTTCTGTTTTAATAACTGTATGGTCTAATAGACTATAAGACTTTCGTATTTAATGTTTGATAGGCTTTAAAAAAAAATAAAAATTCCAGCATTTTTGCCTTTATTCAACAGTTACAGCTGAAGAGAGAGACAGGAAAGCCCGAATGGTACGCACTCCACTCGGTGAGCGCCCCACAGTCGTGTGTGAACATATCAGATTTAGTATATTTCAATATGTTTGGTCTAATAGTGCGCTGAATTCCCACATAGTGGCAGTATTACCCAGGTAAATGAGGGGAAATGGACAGGCATTAGGCAGGACGAGTCAGCAAGGACTGGGGTCCTTTTACCACTGCTCATGCATAGCCTATTAGCTAGTTTTTCTACTCTGGACTGCCAAGGAATGAACACTGAGCAGCAGTAAGTTTGTTAAGTAACCATAAGACAGGTTTCAGTGGTTTTGGTGTTTTGCGGCCACGGTTTACTGTCTCAGTAGTTCTTGTGCTGGGATCGCAGTTGATATCCTATTTTCAGATATCCTACGAATATGGGCAGGTGTAGGCTGCAAGATTGTCTTTGGTTGACTACAGCCCTACAGTACTCACCTAGCAGGAGCAGAGGGTTCGTCCCTGGCAGAGGTCAGGATGGTTTTTATAACATGCTCCTAAAAAACAAAGCAAATCACAGTTTATTTGCTTAACACAATACAAACCATAGGTTATGTGTTGTGTAAATATCTACATAAAGTTAAGCTTTCCTTGAGGTGTGTATGATGAAGAGACTGACTGAGTGCTCAAACACTCTGATTGGTTTTCAGATAACGAGAAGAGTGATTCAAATAATTACATTATGAGTTGTTAATATACATCAGACATGCGACCATAAATATGGACACACAGTGACAGTACAGACTTACCTACACACACGCAGACACATTCACACAGTCACTGGTCTCGTCCCTGCGGTCAGCGTTAATGACCGCTTACTGATTCAAAACAAGTTTCTGTCTTGTAAGAAACCAGTGAGCAGACCTGAGATGCTGCCACGCATGGCATTAACTCTTTACACAGCAACAACAACAATAACAACATTGCTCCCATAGCTACGGACTGTTACAAGAATGACTGATGAGACATTAACCTATTAGTTTGGTTTCAAGATCCCCTATGGACAGCAGAAATGTGCGTTACAAGTTTTGGACTGACCTGGATTACACACAAAGTAGAACAAGTTTTGTTTTAGTGTTTGACACCTAAGAAAGCGTTTCTGCTGTTTTTCTAAAAACTTTTGTTTGTATTATATCTCTCTTCTCCCTATTCTACTGTGGTTTACTATCATACTATCACAAGGAATAATGACATTGCCCACGCTCAGCCCCTTAAACTATTATTGCGTCCATCTACCTTGACATCAGGGAACTTGGTGAGCACCACGTCGGCTGTGGTGGGATGGAGGGCTGGAAGCTCCCCATACAAGTTGGGAAAACACACCAGAGATCCAAGCAGGATCTGGGCCTCTACTCTTGGAGCCTGGAAAGAAGGACGCGGAGAGATGGAGGCAAAAATGCAGTAGAAGAGAAGGATAGAGCAAATGCAAATGAAATGAAAAAATAAAAATAACACATCTACGTGCCAGCACTGAATAATTGCTAACACTGTGCGAGAGGGCGTTTCTGTGTTGCTTACATTGAGTGAGGAGCAGGCTGTGACTCTAGAAGCTGCAATGATGAAGTCCAGGATCAGCATGGTGGCTCCAGGTAGACCGATACTGAAGAACCTGGGACTGCAGTGCTTTATGATGGTGTTCACAATGTCCTGTAGAAACCACACAGTTTTTTTTAAAACACACTCCTGTAGCTATAGCAGTATAAACTTAACTAATAAACATTACATATTTTGTTTATTAAGTAGCAGAAGAGTGATGAATACAGTATTTAAGTAAGTGCCTTAAACATGTTATCTTATTAAAATGAATGTGGACACAGAATACACTTTTTATTGTAACTTCTACAAATACAAAATGTGCTCATGTCTTTAAATGTAAATTTGAAACCAGACTCAGGTTAATATTTTTGTCACCTTCATAACTCTTACACACACACTCTACCTGGTCTTGGTGCAGCAGTCCTTGGTGCATGATGTTGTAGAAGTGTGTGAGAAAGTCTGTGTTTGGGGAAACATCTTGCCGTCTCTTCATGATCCTGCAGATCAGCTTGTAGGCATGAAGCTTCCCCTGCTTGTAACGCTCGGTCAGCATGGTGGCCTGGAGGAAAACACACACACACACACACACACACACACACACAGAGTAGAAACAGACAAGACGTGTTAACTGGCCTGTTTGTGGGGGCACCCCCGTTTCTCTGTGTTATGATGTTTTTTTTAGCAGACAAATACATTCTGTTTATTAAAAGAAAATTAATCCAAACATGGCAATTCCTGAAGAAGATGAATATGGTATTATTAGCTACACATGAAAAACAGATGCTTCTTCTTTTGTGTAACTACACCTCGATGTAATGAATATCAGAGGTCCTATGATAATCCCTCAGTCACACCTACCTTAAAGAGCCAGGGGGTGAGGATTCTCAGGGGTGGGATCAGAACGGGGGGCGGGGGAGACGACTGGTTGTCCAGAGAAATGCCCAAATTATCTCTTATCTGAAAAGAAAGTGTTATTTTTACACACACACACACACACACAAAACACAATCTTTATCAAAGTGCTTGCTCATAGTTATAGTGCAGTAATTGTGTGTGTCAGTACACACCTTGGCCAGGTTTTGCCACAGTTCGCACAGATAGTCGAAGACCTGAGCATGGATCTCTGGGTCTTTGATGCTATTGACATCCCCTAGGATACCCAGCATCCTCCGCCACATTACCGTGGCAACATCTGCATGCCATCCAGTTAAAGAGCCACCCGCCATCACACTGCAATCCTCGCTGGGGAACTCACTGGTTTCTAGAATCAATCAATGAATCAATCAAGTACTTGCCACTCACTCACAGCTGAGACCTTAGCAGAAGGAAGAAAACAAACGTAGAAGTAAGAATATGTTTGAGTGTGACTGAGAGTATTACCCAGGTCATCGGGAGTCTGAAGGACAGAGTTGTGGAGCTTCTGGTCCAGCTGTAGGTGTGTGTGGGAGTGTGTGTGATCAGCGTGCTCTGCTGTCAGTGTGGCAGGGGAGGGCGTCTGGGAGCGAGAGCCCCCGAGAGAATGCATGGGAGATGCACTCTCGGAACCTGGACAAAAAGATATACGGTACACACGTATAATCTGTTTAAAGAACAGCACACATATTTAAAAAGCCACTAAAAAATGTTTATATTAGATATGCAGAAAAACTGACATTATTATTATGTAACTATGTGGTATAATATGTAATTTTTAGTGTGTTGGTTTGTGTACACATGAATATAACCCTGTTTAGATCTCTATGCTATGTACGTACCTGTAACAGTGACAGTGTGGCTGAGGCTGCTGGTCTCCGAGTCCAGGTGAAGGGTTGTCAAACTGGCTACTTCGTGTTCTTCACTGGCCCCGCCCCCTCCCAAGCTGTCCTGGTCCAGCGAGCTGCCTCGACCTCCTCCTCCAGACCCAACTCCTCCTCCGCACGCTTCTGAACTGAAGGTAAAATCTACCCAAAAAATGTGGACACATTATTTTTCAGGGCTTACACATTTGCAAGTTTCCAAATCAAGGCAAATCGTGGATACACAGGGCATAATCTTTAACCTTGGTTTCCCCTTAAAGTTTCTGTTAAAAGTTAAACCTAATGTTAAAAATAAAAATGATAGGATTAAAAAAAAAAACTAATTCAAAGAAGCAGCCAAAAAACTGAGGCTTTGAACATTAAATTGAAGAAGAATGCTTTGATATGCCTTCACCAAAAAGATCTTGATCTTCTCTGACTATTTCATCTTAAGCACCTTTTTTTTGCCCTCCGCATGTATCATGTGTTATCTATTCATATATGTGTCAAAAATTCTGGAGCAGTGCCTCAGTTTGTATATATATTAGGAAAAAACATCTAGGTTCCTTACTGTCAAACTTGCAGGTGGAGTACTGAAAGGCGTTAAAGGAGTCTGACTGGCTGTCTGAGCTGATGACATCAGAACCGCTGGCACTTGCAGGTGACGTCCATTCAGAGGGAACCCCTGGATCGTCAATAGGACGGTGATCGTCTGAGGGTCGGGATCCAGGACTCTGGCCTGCCTCTAGGAGCTCCGGCAGGTCCCTGGGAACCTCCAGGCTCCCCGGGCTGCTTCCGCGACGGCCCTGCTTACCAAGAGGAAAGAAGGGTTTAAATGCAATTCCAGTGGGGGCAGTGCTGGGCTTCAGTAATTTTTTCTAAAGCAAAAACAATCGCCAACAGTGATTGGCTGAGCTGGAGACACCCAGCTGTACCATATCTGTTTTCTGACACAGAAACTTTAAACCTTCATGAATGTGTGTCTCTGTGTGTGTGCTGTACTCACTGCTGTTCCTTTGGCCCTCAGTCTCTCCTGGATAAACTCGTCCATGAGGTCAGAGAAGTTTGGGTTGCTGCTTCCTACGTCGCTGGAGACTGGACGAGCCTTCTGGACCACCACCTCCTCTTTGTTGACTAGAGGCAGACAGAGAGGCAGAATATACGATGACAGTCAGAGACGAAGAGCACCCACACACACCCACACACACAGAAATGAGAGAAATTGGATGGATCCTCACAGATGCGTGCACACACACACACACACACAGGTGAGATGTTGACAAATATATAGAGAAAGAAATGAACAAACACACAATGATAGACAGTGATGGATCCATACCCACGCAAACAGCTCAAAAGACACAAAACTGAGTAATAACTGTTAGGAGTTTGTAAGACAATTACATAAGTCCATTAAAGTCGATTTGTACCATCTGTGTATTGTCTATTAGGGATAAGGTGAGATTTTGTTTTCAATTTAGCCTGTTTCACTTCCCAAAATGGAGAAACTCCTGGAGCACCATTAGCAGCCTTGGAGTATTTTAATGACTGCTGCTGATAGTTAAGTGTTCATATATTCTATTAAAATGTCACAATATCCATACAACAAACTGGAGCTTTTCTCTTAACTGTAAGAGCAGTCCTGATGTGTATGTACTGTAGGCCTGAAGATAGCAAAAGACCAATTGTTAAAAATATTAATTTAAAAAAGCCACAACACAGCAGGCAACCCACCAGAAAAGCAATGCAGGAGTTAATTCACACCATGCACAGAGAGCGAGAGAGAGGGTCACCTTGTTAGGTCCAAACAGGCAGGATATCAGAGGCCTACATTAGTGCAGTTATGTTAACAATGAGTTATGTTGCCGTTAGCTTGGTAGCAATGACAGCGGTCACTGTGAGGGTGTAAACTCTGAGAGCAGAGAGCATCCATCAATCCCAAGCCAGATGAGAGTAAATAAGCTGCCTGCAGTATATATAACTGATCTTTAATTCCCCAACCTGTGGCTGATAGAGCTGAGAGAGGTTACATCCACAGCCCAATACCTGGACTTTGATCAATAAAGCTTACAGTTACTGAACACACAATGGAAATCTTTACTTTGCTGCCACCTAGCTGATGAAAATTCCACCTTGCTGCACATTTTTCCTTCAAGATTTAAGACCGGAAACCTGCACTTACTGCACGGCCAGTTAGCACAGAACAAGACAGGCTGTGCACTTTTACACCACTCAGGGCTCAGTGTATGTCACGGAGGTGGTCAGATGGGCAACAAAGTTGAAACTTTCAAATCACAGAGGTCAGTGCAAAAACTATCATACTTTCTATCATTTAAGTTTTAGCTGCTTATTAGATAAGTAGCCGAGGCCATCATATGGAGGGAAGTGAAGTTAGCAGCAAACAAACTTAACTAACACAGCCCAAAATGGATTAATAATACATTAATCAATTATTAATTGATAATTGCATTAACCTTTAACATTACTGTACATCCCCATTTACAATTAGTATGTTATTTAGATATCTCTAATAGCATGGATGTAAAATATCATGAAAATAGCTGTGTGTCTACAGGTAGACTATTCAACTGTAATGATTATTTGCCATGACATTGCCAACAACAACAACAACAGGAAGGAGACTTCTATATGGTGCAATATGTTGGCTGAAAAAAATATGATCCCACTCAGTTTCTCAATATTATGGTATCAATAAAGGCCCAATAAATAAATACTCACATGCCTACATATACAATATATTTCACACTGGGACTACAGCATGAAAGGGTTGATGTTGCGGTCCAAGTAAATGCTAAGCTGTGATGTTAGCTAACAGTGAACTGTTATATTTCAGCCTTTGCCCTCTAACATGGCTTTACAGACTCTACAACTTGTCTCTGCAGATCTATGCACTGAAAATGTGCATGTTTGCGTGTGTGTTCATCCCATCAGGATGCGGCTATTTCTGTGTGAGTAATGCTGTCCTCCTATGGAGCTGTATGTGTTTGACAATGACTCCGCAAAGCTCTCCAATGCAATACAGTAAACTCTCCTGCCAATGAACTAGCAGCTGAGGAACCAGTCACTGCTATAAGAAAGATAGTCCAAAACAGGATCAAAAACACCACAACAGACTCTGCTACAACTCCGATGGAGACGGAGAATCGACAGGCTTCCTCTCATTGGGGAGCTACAGACTACTGAAAGCTGACGTCTTTTGCACTTTTTGCAGCCAATCAGAAATGTCGACACAGCTCAGTTTAGGGTGGAGACCCAAATACTTGACTGTTGTTCAGCAAAATAAGCAGCTATTGTGAGAATGCAAAAACAGTATTAGGGAGAGCAGCAAGGCACACAACATTGCAGCTCTAGCAGCTGCACCACTGGAAAAAGGACATAAGTCAATTCACTTGTCATTGAAGACTTGAATGACAAGTGACAAGTGAATTCATAGGGCCAATCCCCATGCGATTGTGTAAGGTCATTCTTCTTGGCTTCACATAGACATGTGAATTTTTAGCGCTATGATCTATGAAGTTGTTTGGTTACGCTTATAGAGCCCTGATAGAGGGCTCCACGTGTGTTCATAGAACAAGGATTATGCATAACCACCAGCGGTCACAGAGTTTATGTAGCTCAACACACACACAGCCAGACCTGGCACTTAATATCTGGTTTTAGTCTGCATGGTGTACCAGATGATTGACTAAATTCACAGCAATTGTAAAAGTGAAGTTGCTGTCAATAGTGTTGATCCATGATCGACTCATGTCTCGTATGTCGCAAATTCCACACATCTGGCACAAAAGTAGACAAACCACATATAAGCAATTGGTTGGTACCATTTGGCTCAAGATGGCAAGCAACACGCCTGAATAAAGTAAGAAAAGGAAAACATTTGCCTGCGCAACAATATTTCCACATCAGGACAGGTGATGTGCTTGTATCACACATCTGATCCTCAAGACAAAATGATTTAAACCCAGCTCTGCAGCCTGCTGCCCTGAGAATTAGAATGAATAGAAAAAGGGTATTTGTACTGCTGATTCAAATGTGCACTTTACCAATCATCATGTCTGACAGTATCTTGTGTCTCAGTGGCAGTGTACAAGGCAAATAACCATTCACAATTGTTGATTTGGAAGTGCATACCTTTTCTTATCCATTCAAATTCTATGTGTGTACCACTATTATCAAGAAGACCATTCTAACTCAAGGTCTTATGCTGCACTCTAGTGGTCTGAGAATGAACTACAGTAATATGTTTACACTACTCAAATGTAGCAACTAGTGTTTGCTCTTCTAAAATAATTCACATCATTGATTTCACTTTATAAACTCAACTTTCATATCTACACATGCAAATCTAAATGCTCTGATGGAAAGTTTGGGGGCTTTCTGTGAGGTGTTGTGTATAGCCAAGTCTGTTTTCTTTTTATCTGTGCTTTTATCTTTTCTACAGGCAGTTGTGTTTTTCTGTGGACTGTTGTTTCCTCCTGTGCAGCTGAAGAGGGGCCGGAGTCCAGGGAGGAGGCGAATGAGGCACGAGGAGGCCGCATGCAACATCGAAGAGAAGGAGGAGGAGGTGGAGAAGAGGGGGAGGAGGAGAGGAGGTTAAGATCTCAAAGCCCTTAGAAGAAAGAGGACATGAGGGGAGGGGGGCTTCCGAGCTAGAGGAACAGGTGGGAAGGTATGGGAGGAGGAAGGGGGGGGGGGGGTCCTTGACAGGAGGCAGGCTGGAGGAGGGGCTACGTTCAAGAGGAAACACATCAACAGGGAGTTTGAATTTCAGTCCAGCAGCAAGATGATGAGTGTCAGCCAAAAAATACCATTCCATCATAACAAACCAGTTAAAAACAGCCAAAAAGGAAAAGAGAGTTGTTGGTGTTTGTGTGTTGGTGAGTATTTGTCTTTCCAAAGTTGCTGCTTTATCTGTTGTGTCCTTTGTGAGCGCTTCATTCGTTGCAATCCTCACCTGGCGTAGTCGTCTTTCGTCCAAAGTAGCCCAGGACATGGGAGTAGAGGTCTCTTAGTGATGCGTCACCCATGGCCGCCCGGCCCTGCCGCTGAGGCGACGAGCCTTGGGATGACCCCTGACCTCGGGGCCGGGGCTTCGAGGACAGAGCGTGAACCACAGTCTTATAGACGCCACCAAGGAGAGCCCCCTGGTGGTGTCGTGAGGCAGTGCTGCCAGGCTCCTGGGAGCGGGAGCGGGAGGCTCGAGATCGCAAGGCAGAACGCCCCAAACGGCCACGCACCCCCGATGACACGCCTGAGAAACCTGAACTGCTTGACAACACCTCTGAGTGAGCCTCCGAGCCCAGGTTGGATCCCACACAGGATCCGGGCTTGTCCTTGTCCCCTCCTGTCCCAGACCTGTTTTCCAGGCCTCCGGCGATTGCTGCGTTCACTGCCCCGCTGTTATCCGTAACAGTCCCAGAGGCTAATTTCTCATGTGCCCCTGCTCTATGGCTAATCCCAGCCACAGAACCAAACTTACCTGCACCCCCTGCTCCTAGCTTCGCCCCTGTCCCTGACCCAGCTCCGGCCCCAGGCCTCTCCCCAGCTGAGTGGCTGTGCGTGTGGAAGTGACTGAGGCGGCGCAGCCTGGCTTTCCAATGGGCCTCTTTACTCTCAAGGGGGTTGTGGAACTGGACTGACTCAGTCGAGGGCCGGAAGCTGACATGAACCCCTCCAGAATGGTGTCTCTTGGTGCTACTACGGGACGTCTTGGCCTTAGTTGGGTCTGAAGTTTGGGGGGTTTGATTTGATTCAGTGCTAGATTCTACTGTGTTGGTGTCTTGTCTAATTAAACTGGACCTCTCTTTTGCTGATGCCTCTTTATCATCCTGTTTCTCTTCTCCTGTTTCCCTCCCCACGTCACATTTCCCTTCCCATTCTTTTCCTTCTCCCTTTTTCTCCCCAGTATGCCTTTCTAAGCTTGCGCTCCCCCTCGCATTGGGTGTTGGCCACTGGCACTGCAACTCCAGGCACTCATAGATGCTCCGCTGCTCTGCCTCATTCTCCTCTGTTGAATCCACACTGCTATGTCTCACGGATTTACTTACCTGTCTGTCCTCTTTACAAGCCTGTCTGTCCTCTCTCACCACCTGTCTTGCCTCTCCTACCTGTCCTGTGTATTCCATTTGTGTTCTAGCTATCCCTGTTTGCACAGGTATAACTGAAGTTACAACACTGTTTTCTAGTACAGGACCAGGACTCTCTCTCTCTCCGGCCTCCTCCTTCCTCTCACCTCCTTTGTGAGTGAGGTAGTCCCTAATAGAGGAGAATAAATCATCCTCCTCTACCCCAGCCCCCATTTCACCCTCCTCTACATTGAATTCCTTTTCAGATGAACAGGTGAAGGCAGAATCCCAGTCGCTTACCCAATCAGAACTAGAACCTTGGCTTCGAGAGCCAATCTGGTGCCAGAACTGGTCATAAACGCTACCATCGTCTTGTCCTTCTGTAGAGAAGGAAACAGCACCATTGGAGAAGGTAAAAGGGGTGGGAGAGGGGGAGGTGGGGTTGTGTGGGAGTGGTTGAGCTGCGTGGCTGTTGGCTACAAGTAAGGAAGAAGTTGTGGAGTGGTGGTGGGTGGGATTCGGGATTGAGGCGGGATCCCTCTGGGGGTCTTCACCTTTGACCCGCTCAGCGATGAAAGGCTCCATGATGTCCGAGGCACTGCTGCTCCTTGCGAGAGAGGAAGGGGCTGGGGCATCCAGGTCGCAAGCCCCTCCCTGGAAGACCTCAGAGCAGGAGGTGGGAGGGGCCTCTTCGCTCTGGGAGGAGTGGCGCATCCGAGAAGTGAGGGATGTCAGCGTGATTGGCGGGTCCTCAAGGTCTGGTGATTGGGGGAAGATGACAGTGAGGTTAGTGGGGGGCTAAATGGGAATGGACACATTTAAATGTACATATAAAGACATACACACACTTCTAAATGAACACCAAAAACACACCTAAATATAAATCTGCAAACGCATAGACCCAAAAACATAAAGTATTATAAATATGATCAATATTTGGTTGGTTAGACTACAAGACTACAAGAGATTTGTACGATAGATTTCATACATTTAAAAAAAAACTAATTCTTAAAAATTCTACAAAAAAATACACATTGATATTATTCATTTTATTATTTGCGCATATAGGAGTGAGTACTGAAGCAATCTAATCTATGGACCTTAATCAGGGCACCACATCATGGTCATTAGCTGACTTAGCCTAGTGAGAACAAATGTAAACTGGATTTACATCAGACATCCCATGGTTAACTATCAAGCTCGGATGTGGATCTAAAAGTAAAAACTCATGAACTGGTAACTGTTTGAGTCATGAATTTGAGCACCTTCCTTTTTCATTTAAAGACCACATTGCCACATTGT
Organism: Macquaria australasica; assembly: GCA_005408345.1. NCBI lineage: Eukaryota > Metazoa > Chordata > Actinopteri > Centrarchiformes > Percichthyidae > Macquaria > Macquaria australasica. Next base: position 111,101 of record SEMN01000379.1, on the reverse strand, counting down.
AGATACAGCTGTTGAGACAGTTTCTTGAAACTTCATCAACCTCAACCAGCAACCTTTCTACCCAGAAGACACATTCATGACTAAACACAAAACTAAAAACCACTTCCTTTCCTCTTTAAATGTCTGCTTTCATAATATTCACAACTAGAGATCATTCAGGAGTGATGTCATTCTAATAGCAACTGACCTGTGGGTACATAATGAGAAACAAAATTTCTTTGAAAAGACAGATTATGCTAAGCAGGCAAAGTCATACCACAAAGAGCATACCCTCACTCCCTAGATCACGTTTGTGAATTGAAAGAAAAACAAAGTTATTGTGGTTAATCATAGTGATATTTGTTCACTTTGATCAGATGTCAAATTGTAAATAAATGGCAACTTTTATAGAGCTGTAATCATGTATAAGAGACTACCACAAGTAAACACACAAGAAAACAAAAAGTAAAACTATATCTAAGTAAAATCAGTCTATCAGAGGATATGACAAAGCAAAATCATCACTATTGCCTACAGAAAAGAAGGGGAGGAGTTGAATTAAATGCCACCCCAAGAAGAAATGACATCAAATGAAATATCACACAACATCAGTGATGGGGAGGTCTACGAGGAGAAGGGCATAGAAACAAAGGGGGAATAAATGCTTGTAATAAGCAAGAAATAGTGCAGGCAGAAGGAGTTAAAGAAATCACAGAGGGACATGCATGTGTGTGGGCATGTAGACAAGTAAAAGATGCAGGTTAACAGGCCGAGAAACAAGCGAGCAGACAGGAAAACAGGTAGGTCAAGTTCCATGCAGACATGTAAACAACAGAAACAGAGACACAGAAGCTGTCTCCATCTACCTGCAAGACAATTCCAATTAACATCAAATAGTTAGAACAAAGTCAGTATGACAGATGTCATTCTTTGGTATCGGCATGGCAGTATTTCATTCTCTCACTAGGCAAAATTCAAATGCACCACCTAGGGCATATGTAATAGACAGTATTGGGAGTGTGTAACTTGGAAAATTAACTCAACTCTTCACTATGTTCCGTTTTTTCAAAATGACAAAAATGACCTTTAAAGCTTGAGTGTGGGACTTTAACATATAAATGAACGTCTGTTACATTCAAGCTGCTGCCAGACGAGTTCACACAATGCTGATTAAGCCGATCACCACCAGGTAAATCTCTGTTTTTAACAGTATACCAGAGTTCTTAAATCTGGTGTGTGTGGCGACATTCCTGCGCTGGCACACCGGTAGTAAAACCAGAGCCATGTAGAGAGAGAATCGCGTCAATGGAAGTTCAAACTGCTTGATCATCACGTGATTCACGTAGACTTCAGATAGTTCTCTCTACATGGCTCTGGTTTGCCAGAGCTGAGGTAGGCTACAGCAACTAGGAGTATGGCGGAAAAACCTAAGAAAAGTTTCTGATGCTCCAGATAAAAAAAAGAAACTCAGCGTTCAGAGGAAGGATTACAGTAAAAAAAAAAAAAAAAAGATGAGGACAAACACAGATAACCATTGTTGTAGCTTTTCCTCGTTGGAGGCTGAAAGAAGAGCAGGGACTGAGGGAAGACAGGATGTCACATTACTGCTGTTGGGCAGGTTGGTCTTTGTAAAATATTTGGAGTAGGCTCTGTAGCTATTACATTTACTCTACCTAAATAATGGATTATTGTCTGGGAACTGTGGAAATTTGAGTGTAGTGCCGGAAGGAGAAGACACAAGTTCCGCAACAATGTGCAGTTTGATCATCCATTTGTCACATGCAAAATTTCACGCAATGCGGATCAGATGATTGCACAGCTTCAGGAGAATAATGAAGTTTTGATGTTCAAGCATTTCAAAAAGGGAAGGGCTGTATGATTCCTGATGGAGCACATGCAAACTGTTGCTTCAGTAATGACAAATAGACAGAGACGAGACGACAGACAAAGTTTCAGTTTCTGACAGACAAGTAAAGTTTCCAGGCAGGCAGGCAGGTAGTGCAAAGAGAGTGTACCTGCCAGCTGGTCAGCAAGGGGGGGTAGAAAAGGGTGGTGGTGGTGGAGGAGGACAGGAAGAGGCGGAGCCAGAGCAGGAGCACTCTTAGCACTGCGGATAAAGGCTGAGGACAGCAGAGAGTCCCCCGTAGAACAGCTACGCAGGGCTGAAGAGGTGGGAAGAACAGATAGAAGAGAGGCAGAATGGGGGGGGGGGGTGAGACAGAAAAGGAGAGCAAAGAAGGCAGCAAGAGGGGAAAAGAGGGCATTGTTGAAGTGACAAGTAAGGTGAAGAAGTGAGTGGGAGAAAGGTGGATGCATGGGTGAGGGTGGAAAATAATGACATGTGAAAAATAAAACCAGAAAAAAGATAGTAGACAGAGAGAAAAAGTAAAAATGGAGGAAAGACAGTAAAAACAAGAAGTTAAATTGAAGTGTTGGAAGGACGAGGATGAGAGAAAGAAATGGGTGAAAATAAATAAAAGAAAAAAATATTTATGGGGTAGAGACAAAGCATCAAAAGACAAACAGGCGACAGGAGTGTAGAAAAGAGGAAGGTTCAAGGGTTGATGTAAAGGGAAAGAGACAGGGAAGGTGAAGGAGGAGTGAGACAGGGTTAGCTCTGGAGGGAAGATTGAGAGGCTGGTGGCAGCTTGGCACTCTGGACAGCTCAAATCTCCTCTTAAGACCACCATACACAGGAGCACTACATTTCTTTAGTCAGATAGTCATGGTTAGCATTTGTGGACTCATTTCTCACAGGAAAAGCACACTTAGAACTTGTACAAGGGGTGCTAAACCACATAAAGTGCAGCTTATAGGCCCAGAGAAGCTGCAGCTTCTCTCAGCAATGGTCTTTTTATTTAGGGGTATTAAATATATTATGTGGACATTTTTAGACTTTCTAGGTCTGCTAACAGTGTGCATGTACCATCACTGACAATTGCTGGAACAAATTACAATATTACTTTTCCCATTATGGCTAGTGTACAATGTAAAAAGTGACCGTTTCTGATGACTTATTGGCTCCACTAAACATCCCCATCAAGTTGGATTGACAACATTGCCACTTCATCTTCTGACTTTGTTTGTATCGTGAGTTGTCATCATCTTGCTCTAAGTTTGTACTGCTATCTTGAGTACACTGTGGTGGTGTTAGGACCATTTCTTTCAAGAACGGCCACGGCTGAAAGCTTCGCATAAACAAGACTCTACTGAGGAGGGGGAATGGCCGTAAGCATACACCACAACTTCCTGTCAGACAGACAGGCAGAAGGGAGGGGAAGAGGAGGAGGCATCAAGTCAAATAAAACTGACTTGAGAAGAAAGAGAAGCTATCTAAAGGGCACTGAGGAAAATGTTCCAATTGCGTTTCTCTTCAACACTCACATGCCAGTCAGTTTAAAATGACTACACAGGACAATCTGTCTGGGATTTAGTGCTATGAACATGATGAAGAGCAACGTTCCTGGCCTTTAAACTTCACACACACAGGAGGAGGACAGCTTAAGAGGAGGGATACTGACCTACAGTCTTCTGGCGGACAATACTCCTGGCCTTTTCGATGCCCGGTGAGCCAGCGGTGGTGGCGCTCCGCTGCCTCATGGCTGCCGCCTGGCCTGGCTGGTCTCGGCTCCACCCTTTAGAGAAGGAGCGATCCACAATCTGACGCTGGCCCTCTGAACCTATACCTGGTGCACACAGGTGTAGTGGGGTATAATATCTCAATGCACATTTAATGGTACTTATTTCAGGACATATGTTACCACCAACTGTAACTAGGCACTGATATATGTAAAGAAAAGGTCTAGGGTACAGATGGGATGCACATTTCTTGTTTCTTTCATATTTTGTAATTTGCTATATTTTTTAAATATCACAGTTCTTCTTAGGTTCCTTTCACATCGTGTACTTGTGGTCAACTGCTGACAGCCAAAGTAAGAAATGGTAGGAATTGCAAAAAGTGTCTTCATTGCATCTTTAACTTTTAGCACATTAGATATGAGATGAAAGGTTATGTTGTGTAGACAGATTGTAATTATCTTCAATAGTTGCAGTTGGCTCGGGATTACAGGATATCAAAAACAGCTGTCTGTATTTCAGATCCGTTGGTAGAACGTTGTCCCACCTTTTCCTTTATGTTTCTTCTGTTTTTGTTCACTGAGTTTGTCCAGAGGCAGCTCATTTAGATCAACACTGTACAGGTTCCTGGCCAACACCTAAGACACAAAGACAGGCTTTAACACTCTGTTTATGTTAGCATACTGGTTAAGATGGCAGCAACATAACTGTTCTGACTTAAACTACTGCTTAAGGCAAAGGGCTGATTTTTCATATGTCGAGGGACAATGGAAATATGTGTATGATATGTCTCACTAGGTGTTTTCGGACCAGAGGAACTTTTTCATAGCTCTTAGAACAGTTGGAGGACCCTTACCCTTTTCATTGTGTTCACACTGCAAGAAATGGGAACAATCGTAGTTCTAAGAGAACGCTGTTTTGAGGGACATTTTTTAGCTCCTACTTCAGAGTAGGTACTCTCCCAGCACAAGAGAAACCTTCAGTGACGTAAGTGTACGGTGATTGGTCGAACACATGATGTGCGCAGCACCGGCAACCGCCATCTTTAAAAACCTGTCACAGCTCGTAACGGTAGCCTTAAAAACTGGACCAAAACACGGACAAATGGACCGACAGTGAAGTCCAGGCTTTATTGAGCATTATATGCAATGGGGGAAATACAACGCCATTTTGACTTGTCAAAGCAAAATGTAAAAATCTTGTGGGTGACATTGCTATACCAACAGCCAGCCGGCTTACATCACTTCAGCGTTCCTATTGGCAGTGCGAATGCAAACAGAACCAGAAAAAAAGCCCTTGAAGGTATGTAGTTCTCGGGGGAGCTCCCCAGTGTGCAGCTCCTCTCAGGGAGTCTTCAGAACTGTTTGATCCAAAAACACCTAATGTAATCCAGTCATAGTAACGGCAGAGCATGTGAGAAATTGAATGAAAGTGAACACAGAGGCCAAATGAACAGGCATGGAAACAGGAATGAAACTACTGCTTCCTCCATTATATTTCTCCTCTGCTTCTCTAATTACCTTTCTTGACCTGTGGATGTCAGTAACTGAACTGAAAAACTCACTTGGTTTAAAGAAAACTCATGAATAACAAAATGTTCATTTCTCATGCTGCAATCAAATGCAATAATCTGTGTTAAAAACATTAAATGAATTGAACTCATTCGTATCCATACGCAGTGTGGATATAATGCTTGGAGGATAATTTCCAGTACCTTGGTGAGTGTCTCCATGGTGAGCGACCACTCGGTGACCAGTTCATCCCAGCAGGTGAGAGAGGAGAGGACGCAGAGGAGGTCGTCCCACAATTCTCTGCTGATGTAGACGTTTAAGTTGCCCTTAATCCAGGCTACTATCAGCGTCTGTGCACAGAGAGGGGAATGACGTGATACAACGTTATATTAGAAAAGGTTGTATTCCAGCTCTCTACTCATTGAAACTAAATACTAGTCAGCTGAGTCATACCTGGGCAGCACTATTAAACTTCATTAAGGTGTTCAGAAAATAACTGTGTTACTAACATTACAGTATTCTAAATAGAAGAGATGAAGGCAGCTGGATACATGAGGGCCCAAGACAAAGATCATATTCAAATAAACTACTCCTTCATTAGATGCCATGAATGCATTATGTGCTTTTACATCATGTACACAAATAATAGACAAAGTTCACCTGTCTTTGTAGCCAACTACATGTTAGATATTTATAGCAACAAGCCAGACTGTCTTCCAGAAGCTGTGTTGCTGTAAACAACAGCAATTTTATCCTGACTGCAACAGTGTTCATTTATTCATTTTTTTTATGTACCACAGAGACAACTCTGTCTCCTACCACACAGATGATACTCTGGATCAGAGGTTTTCAATTCAATATTCCATTAGTTATTACATTAGTTATTAAAAGGAAATCACATAGAATAGCCTACATGTGTGTGATCTAGTTAAAGAGATAGTTCAGAGATACAGTAGTTTGGGGGAATTATACTGTTTTTCCCAGAGTCAGAATCTAATAAATGCCTTAGCACAGACCTTTTTTATGTATTTGGTGTGGTCTGAAGTCATGTCAAACAGCAATATTAGGTTATCTTGACTTAATTGGCGACTTTGAAAACATCTGCTCTGGATAATACTGTACAAAACTGTATGTATCTGGGCAGTCTGATTTAGCGAGTAATGTACCTGAAAGATCGGTCCAGCCAGCCTGCCTGACAGCGTGAAGTTCTTCTTGCCCTGAGGCATGATGGATGGAGGTCTTTTCATCACCGACTCGGTCACCCTCAGCAGAACCAGTAAGACTTGCTCCCTACAAACAAGTACATTAAAAAAAGCAAGCAGATGTGACAGAAGCTTCAACAACATGATTCTCCTGAACTGTGTTTAGATGGCGTTTTATATGCGTCTCCCAGTCCACAGGAACACGTGTGATTCATTGTGTATTTGGTGTCTGTGCAGCTTCATTTTTTACCATGTTTTCTGGTCCATGGTCTCATGCATGACGAGGCTGCGGTAGATGTTCAGGACTCGCTTGCACATGTCGACATGCTCCTCTAAAAGGATCTTGATGTCGTTGGCTGGCTCCAGTAGGAAAACGTTGGAGGAGTGGGTGATGAACACCTGAAAAGGAGACAATCGATCAATCAAAGTACCTTTCATATAGGTTAGTGCAGTTCAGCACTTCACAGATGATAGTTTAGTAAGACAGAACAAGTGTAGACCGTAAAAACCACAAAAAACAATTTAAGAATTTGAGACCAATGCATGCGAGAAAATAGAAATAATGAAAATATAATAACAGATTTAATTGCTATAATAATGAAAACAATAATAAAGAAAAAAAGAAAGCAGTTGGGATGTAAAATGGGTCCACAAACTATTTCTTAAGGAGGATTCTACAAGGCAAAGTAACAAGACACTGCAACAATGAGACTTTTGTCTGTATGCATGACAGATACCTAATGTGTGACTGTGTGTGTGTGTGGACCATACCTGTAGTGTAGTCTGAACTCCAGCATGAACACTGTACTCAAGCAATTCACTGTCAACCATCTTGTTCATTCCCTGAGGAAGAGAGAAAAACCACACACACGCAATTAAAGTTAATTATTACCTATAAATATACAGTCAAATGCACACGTTTCCTTCTTAAAACTAGGCTGAAACAAACCGAGTAATTTCTGTTCTAATACATTTTTGAGGAAAAATTTGATATTTGAAAGTGTAATGTTTGATTAACATAATGTAAAAGTAAACAACTGATAAAGTACAGACAAGGATTCATGATATGAAGCACCATGTTGAAGTTTGCAGCCCCACCCTTTCTTTTCTTTGAGACTTACTGTCAGAATCCCGCTGTTAGTGGGCTGGTCAGTGTGGCTCAGCTATCATAGTAAATCACTACATAAAATCTGTTCACACGGCCCACCTTTATTTTAAGCATTTAAGGATTAGATTATTGATTTCGGGTAATTTGTCACCTCATCCTCCTTGTCTCCGAGCTGAGAGCCTGAGTCCAGGCTGCTGGCTGTGGCTATGGGATAGGGGCCCTCCTCTGGCTCCTTCATAAACACTGGCCTGTCCTCCACGGAAATCCACTCCTGGTAAACACGGACCACTTTACGCATCGCTGCAGCTTCGCACATGGGAAGGAGAAACGCCTGTATTGGTCGAGACAGACATAAATATTAATATTTCATAACATATACTTTAAAGCATCCTCCAAAGAACGATAATCTAATATTAGATAATACTACCTAGATCCACTCCAAGTGCTGATGTAACTTCACATTAAAGAGCTACTCAAAGGTTTGACACATTGGAACTGTCAGTTACATAATGTTCTTCACCTGTCTGAAGATCTCAGTGATGAAGTTGACGTTGGTTCTGGAGCTGGTCAGTACTCTCCTCACCACCTCCATGTCCGTCAACTGCTCTTCGTCCATGGAGCAGAGTGAGGAGGAGCTGGGCTCCCTCTCTGTCAACGTGGATGTGTTGGAGTGGCTTTGCTCCGGCTCACCCCCAGCTCCTGGACCCCCAGATATCCCCATGCTGCCTCCGCCTGATCCAGATGAGCACCCGCTACCTTCCAGGTGGCTGTCGGACCGGATTCCGCCTCCGCTGCTGTCATCTGAGCTGCCCGCAGAGCGAGCTGCCAGCCCTGCTGCTGCTCGCTGGAGGGGAACATTTGGGTTATAGCATGAGGTAAGAAAATAAATACACATCAGAAAATAATGTTCCTGAGTAACATTTTGTCATCCATTTCAAATTGGGTGTTACGCAACATTTTCACATTATTTAATAACCTTTTCGACTAATATCACATCTATCTTTTACATTTGCTGTTTTAAACACCTGGGGCTGTATTCATAAAGCTTCCTAGTACAAAGTCTTGCTCCTAGTGATGAAATTCTAAGAAAATTCTTAGAATAATGATGAATAATGTTTTCTGAGAAATTCCCCTTACAGTTAAGACTAGATCCTGGTAAAGATAAAAGTTATTCACAAAGCATGTTAGCCCTTAAGAGAGCTCCTAAGATAAAAACTGTTAGGATGAGGCTCAAGAGTTTCTTAAGCAGAGGAGAAAATGGAGGAAAGACAAAGAAAAAGGAGAAATATTCTCCAAATACTGAATGACAGTGAGTTAACAAAACGCTACAGATTAGATTCTGCAGGGATAATGTTTGTGGGCGATCTTGTTAGAGATGCACTCACATCTCCACCCAACAAAATAACGCTTTAATGCCAGAAATGAAAGTGGTCAAAACACTAAGATATTTGGCAACTGGAAAAATGCAACAGTGCAGCAGCGATGACTGCTACAGACTGGCCAGCAATCAAAGAAATTGATAAAAGCTGAGCCATTTATTACCCGTTAATATTAAATAGATTAAGTACTAAAATCATCAATAACAACTATCAGCATGTAAATAGGCTACTGTGCAAGTAGGCCTGTGTTTTCAAACATTTTGCAGGCTACTGTTAAAGTATGGCTAACAATATAACAACAACAGAGATGTTCATTACATAAAATAGCATTCATAATTACACCATGTCTTAATAGAGACTAAATGATATGATTAGGCCTATTGATTACACTGTCCATTCAAGTGCTCTGAGAATTTTCCTAAATCACTCCTAAGCTAGGACTCCTTGCTAGAAATGTTTAGGCTAAGTTAGGAGCTCTCTGAGAGTATTCTCAGAATGTCTGTGAATACGGCCCCTGAAGTCTAGCAGGCTCTTGTCAGGAGTGACGTGAGAGCAACAAAATGCACCTCTAGGCTGGTTTGCCAACCGCCGCAGAAGAAGAGAGTGACAAGTATTAAGGAGGAGAGTGAAATTGTAAACACAGAGCATGAAGGGTATGGCTATTTGAAACCATTTCTTAATTGAATTTCCAGATCAATTACTGTATCGTAATATATACCGTTACCGTGATACAAATTTACATCTACGTGATATAAGGTTTTGCCCATCTTGCCCACCCCTAAGCTCACATATTACTAGAGTTCCAACAATAAGTTGATTAATTGATTAGTCAATTGACAGAAAATTGATTGGTAAATATTTGGATAATCGATTCATCTTGGGTCATTTTTCAAGAAAAAATGCTGTAATTCTCTGGTTCTAGCTACTCCAATGTGATTATTTTCTGTTTTCCTTTGTCGTCTACAATTTTAAAAACTCAATATTTTAATGTGATGTACATCTTTCGCTATTTTCTGACATTTTATAGAAAAAATAACTAATTGATTCATGGAGAAAATAATCTGCAGAATAATCGATAATGAAAATCATTGTTAGTTGCAGCCCTACATATTACCACCTCAGCAATGTCAGCATAATTAAGTACAAGGAACTTTCCAGTGATTTGAACCATACTTGGCACACTGTCTATTGCAATAAGCTTTGTTTGTTACCTGTATGTTCTTGGGGACGTTCTCGCCCTCCGTTCCTGGGATGTGTATGTGTGTGTTGGGTCGAGGCTCGAGCCAGAAGGAAACCAGCCAGCGGATGAAGATGACTCGGGCCTGAAGGAAGCTCTCCTTGGTGCAATACAGTGTTTCACCGCCGTCTTGCTCCCTGCGCACCACACTGTAGTAGGGCTTAGGACGCATCTGAGGCACGTCTGCAGGGAAAGAGGAAAACCTTTATGTGGTCTAGAGTTACAATAATACAACATTACTGTTCAATGTGTTCCAGTGGGCTACTGGATTTACAGTATCCAGTAGCTAGTAATGTAACTTACCCAGTATTGGGTTGTAGAGGCTGGTTTCCATGGCGAAGTTGGGAAAGATGTGAGGAAGGTAAAACTTCCTGAAGTGACCAAAGAGGAAGCTGAAGCCACGCTCATGATTGTCTTTACAACGCCACTCAAGAGACTTGGCCTGGTGGACACAAACACAAACACACACACACGAGATTGTGTTATAAAGAGAGCATTACGCACACAAAACAGGGTCAAGCAGAGAAGAGCACCATTGTTTTAGGGTTGAATGTTATCAGTGTGTGTATATGACTGCATGTATGTGTGGCAGCGAGAAGAGAAAATAAAACAAAAAAGTCCATATGTGTCAGTAAGGGATGACATTTGTATCTGAAGAAGTTAATGATACCAGTAAGGGATCAGATGAATACTCCATCCACAAAGGTTTCTATATATGATAGTGTAAGCACATTTTCTCCCATATTTTTAGCATTAGTGGCATTAGTAAAGCATCACAACATTTGCAAAAAGTGTATTCATGTAGTGTTAGCTGTGTTAGTAAGAAATGATGATAATACCTGGTTTACCATGTATTTGAGTAAAGCTTCTAAAAAGTAAGCAGTGAGGTCTTCCTGGTTCTTGTCACCTGACTGGGGAGGAACCAATGGGGTGATCTCTTCTGGGGTAACCTGAGCTGCAGGGGGAGGGGAAGCAAGGCGATTGAATGTTTAGATTACTATGAACACTGCTAAATACAGGGTTCGTACAGCTTTTTAAGAGTACAATTCAAGCATTTTTCAAGCACTTTCAAGGTACCTAAACCAAAAATTTCTAGAGTCTTGACGCCTTTATCATCACATCTAAATTGTTATTACACATGCCAGTAGACAACAAACAAATATGACGAAAGGGATTGTTTAATTTTAAATATAAAAAATATGTTTGGTTTGCATGAGTGATTGTGTAGATGATGAAACACCAGATTATGTTGAAAATCAAGCACTTTTCAAGGAGTATATTCAAATTCAAGCATTGTCCAATCCTTGAAAACATAACGGTTAAAATTAAGCATTTTCCAAACTTTCAAGACCTTGTACGAACCCTGTACAGATGTTGTCATTTGTCTTATCTCTGTATACATAGTAGAAAAACTGATGGGGTTCCAAATCTTATCCAAGATAATATGTCTTGTAAGGTGCAGTGAATGGCTGAAAAAAAAAAAAAAAAACCTAAAAATTTTATAGTTCAATGAGCCCATTTATCAATCCACCCCCCACTGTGTGTGTGTGTGTGAGTGTGATTGTTCTACTAACTCTCTGTTAAACTCAGTGGTGGGTTGATCAGAGTGTCCAGGGTGCGTGGGGTCCCATGGCAGAGTGGAGCTGGGAAGCTGGGAATCAAGCAGGCAAACATGCAGAGCTGCTCGCGCTCTGCGTTACTCTGCAATGCCTGCATCCACAGCAAGAACAAGCGCACACCTTCACGACGGATCTACGGTGTAGAGGAGAGAGGGACAGATGAAAAGAGTAGCTAACATCTGATCACAACCAACTTCACATTTTACCTACTCAGGTTAAATGTGAAGATGAGTAGTGGAACTGTAATTAACTTGTGAATTACTGTTGAGTAAAATCGAGTGTTTCATCAAATGTCCCTTCATGCAGCAATACACAAACTTTCCCACAAAATGGGAAGCGGAGCGCACATTGTAAAATGTAGTATACATGCAAATAGCGGTTGGCTATCTTTTTTTTTTTTTACAGTAATGATACTAATATCAGAAAAATTTGTTGATGCTCAGATGCAAAGGATGCACCTACTCCTTTAGTGAACACTTTTCATATTATTTACAAGAGAAGAGAAGAGGCTGTAAAAGTCCCCCTAGGAGGCAGGGAGGATTAGGATCTAGGGGCTATGACTGACAGGTTGACGCAGAGTCACCAGCAAATCGAAAAAGCAGTACCTTCAGAGAGTTCCCAGTGTGCAACAGCTTCTTGAGGATCAGCCCTGAGAGAGAGAAAGACATGTCAGTCTGGACATTTCAAACTACAGTGCACAGCCAATCCAACTTAAGGTTAGCCAGCGCTGATAACATTAAAAGCTGATTTTACATACTTTGTATTAGTGAAACAAACTGCAGTAAAGACATTTGAAGGGAAATGAAACACATTTTGAAAAATATATATTGATGATGATAAACTTGATAAACTCAAGCTAAACAGAACTAATGTAAAATACAGAGGACAACTACTGCTGCACCGCACCATGCCGTGCATTCTTCTCTTTGCAAAGTTTTGGTGCTGGTTGGTCTCTAAAATTATCTGAAGTAATCTATCTATCTGCAACCGGTTCAACCTGATTCAACAACGCATAGTTTGCTGGGATGATCTGAACTGCTGCACTCTTGTATAAGATCAAGTGTTTCGAGAAAGGGGCTGACGGTGTTTTTTGTGCGTGTGTGAGTTACCGATGCTGTGAAACTGCCACCGGCTCTGGATTCTCTCTGGCAAGAGCTGGAGGATTTTCTGGAGAAAAGAAAGAGATTAGTATTAGTTTCAACATTTTTGACTTGTTATGTGTGAGTTTTATATATTTTGCCTTTCAACTAGGGATGGACCACGTAATCTACAATCTAACTGTATATCAACATGAACTGTTCCATTTCTGTTGATAACAATTAATAACGATTAAAGATTTCACTGGCTGGTTGGTTGTTCACTGGATTCAGACAATTTAATGATGGAAAAAATGCTATATAAATACAGTTAAGAAAGTAGGATTTAAGTAATCAATAATTATGTAAATGCTGTTTATTGTCCAGCTCTAATTTTAACTAATACCCATCAGGGGAAACCTGTATTAAGCACATTATTTTATTCAAGTAGTCAGTGAACTTGCTGTGCTTTGTCCAGCCTTGTTCGGAATTTAAAGTGTGTGGAGGGCCAAATGGAGGTCAGTAACACACACACACACACACACTCTGCTATCTTATCCTGGCTACTCTAAGCACCACCACCCAGTTCTGAGTGTTGCTAAATGCCAGTGGTCTTAGTCTGAGGTCAATGCCAGCTGGTGCTGTGGTACCGACTAAGACCACCTACAGAAAGTTAGAGGAATAACATCACATAATGTCAGAGGTCCAGTCTGCAGCCATGCTGCATCGAGCATTTAGTAAGAGTTTTCTCAGTTTTCTCTGGATTTACATTTTAATTACAAAATTTGCAATAATATTTTATTACCTCAAAGATGAAGAGAATTGAGTCCAGCTCCTCCCTCTGAGACTTGTGACCTGAAACACATACGAGAGTGAAAGAAAGCACAACGATATGGCTAAATAAATAGCAATGATACATTGATTTATCTCTACCCTGTGAAAGAGCTCATCTTAATTGCTTGGTTCTTGATTTTGACTGAGTAAAACTTACCTTTTTGCTTGAGGCTGACCTCAATGGTGATAAAGTTCTCAAAGAAGACATAGTAAATATGGGAGTAGTTCAGGTCGAAGAACTGCTTCAGCTCTGAAGGCTCTGCATTCTCTGGAAAATGAGAAGGGGAATAAAGATGCGAATTAACCAACACACACACTAAGGACAAGAACTCCATGGTTTACTCAAAACTGTCCACAAACTTGTCCTTGATTCCTCCAGAAACTTAAACTTTCTCAGTGCTGAAAACGGTGTTTAACACCCGATCTGGTTCCATGATGACCATCCTCTTTTTCATTCTTCGCATCATATGTTCATAAAACATGGACGTTTCCTGTACCAGCCCCCCATTATACATATAAAACATCAAATGTGCTTCTCAACGTGAGCCTCAACTGTTCAATCTCATAACTGTATTCAGTCAGAGAAAAACAGAAAAATTAAACAACAAAAACTTCAGAGAAAAAGGACTTCACAGTCTAAGTAATGTGATTTTGAACCGGACATTTAAACCAGTTAGAGGCTCTTCTCTAATCTCTATTCATTTTTAGTCAAAATGTTTTAGACTAAGAAGTCTAAACACATCTATAACAAAGAGAAAAAACTGTTGTTAAGACAATACAATTCTGGCTGTTCATCACAGGAAGTATATCTGAGTTATGCAATCTCACCGCAGCATATGGGTTCTCTAATAAATACACAGTAGAAAGGACTCGCAGCCCAGTCTGGGTCCCAGCTACAGTTTCAGATATACTGCTCTAAAAGGATGGGAAGTTTACCTTCATGTGTTCTGGACTGAATCTCTGCCTCAACACCTCTGGCTGTCATTAGGACACAGAGGAACAGAGAAACACATGCTTATGAATACAACCAGCACCACTATAGTTCAGGGTCAAAACTGAAAGAAAATACACAAGCATGTGTGCAGGTACACACACACACACACACACTCAGAAGAGCCTCTGGTAATAGTCTCTGGGTTTGTTTATATGAAGCCTGAAAGCTGAACTCTGCCACACACACACACACACACACACCCACAGCGGCCGTCTGTGTTCTATGCCACAGTGGTTGCCCTTGTAAGGTCTATCTTTTCCTCTAGGGACTGACACTTTTAACACAACGTTTCTCACTATTATTACATTGAATTTAAATTGAATAGAGCATGAATTAGTCACTTTTCACATGCACTGATTGACATTGCAATAGCAGGTTGTAGCACTCAATCCTGTTTTGGTTCAGGCCTCAGATGTTTGAGTCCACGACGACCAGAGTTTCATTTAGTTCTATCTCAGTCAACAAGTGTGAACCAGTAATCTATAAAATGACCTGCTTTCCTCTGAAGTTTCCCTAATGGTCTGGTTTCTGTTTTCACCCAGACTACAACTATACTCTGAATAGGAAAATGCCATTAAAACTGCATTTTCCAATGACCTTACTTGAATAAGTGCTTTTGCTAACTTTTAAGTAAGGCATCGTCATGGTAGGAAGAACAGAAAGAATAAGTTTGACCTCTAATAATGGATGGAAATTCTGACCTTGTAATGATAGTGATATGGAGGTGGCATCTTAAATGGACTAAGCTAAATAGCTTGTAAACACAAAACTATGGCTAGATTATTAACTTCCATATAAATGAAGTCACAGTTTAGTCATTATCCTAAACACAACGGTGGGACCAGGTATTTGCTTTTTGGTCTTGCATCAACAACAGGGCGAAACAGGGCTGCGGAGCAGTTACTTAATAACCCGATTACATCAAAGAGAGTGCAAAGCGATGAAATAGCTTCTTGTTGAATCATTCTTTCGCCTCAAGAATGGACTATTCTTTTAAAAAACTTTAAAACAAATGATCCAACACTCTTAGTGCTCACTCTTTGTTTCCTACAGTGGCAAAGATTAACATATTTCAGGGGAGGGTCTTGTTTTAGGGTAAAGAAAACCGGTTCATTACAATCAGTTTTCACGAGAATAACAGCTACATGAACAACGTCAGGAACACGGACAAGTAATCCTTGCTGTGAGGTATATTATTTTGCCTGCTTGCACTCCAAGGGGAGAGTCTTATCAGTGCTGCAACTAACAGTATGCATTTTCTTCAAGTGCGGGTCTGGCCCCGTGATGGTTAAAAATGTGTTGTTAGCCATTGTTCAGCTGTCTGAGCATTCTTTCCCAAACCATGTGACTGCAAAGTGTGTTTGTGTGCGTGTCTCTGTGATTGTAATCAAGGTCTTGTGTTCCCCGTAGAGCAAAGAGCGGGGCACACCCATTCTCTTCTCTGTCCCACACACACACACAAACACAGAGCCCAGTAGCTCTTACAATAGAAACAGGAAGTTGAGCTACTGTAAAGAGACATAGAGAGGAAATAGTAGAGGCTGTTTCCCTCTCCAGTCACTGTGTGTTTTTGTGGGTGTGTACATGTGTGAGAGAAAGTGTGCGTCAGTGAAAGATACACACACACACGCACAAATCCATCACTTATTCATACCCATCACCCTGTCGTCCTCCCTGTTCTCCCAGTCCACACATTCAAAACACTGCAATTGGTGTTGTGTTGTAACACATCTTAACACGTTTAAAAAAAATAAAACGCTCAGCATTTCTCACACGGCAGGTCTTTGTACAGCACACAGGCACACCCCTGGCGAAATCACAACAGCCTGACTAACAGCTTGTAGCATCACTGTGCGGTCAGCTTCATACACACATGTTCTCACACGGTAGTAAAAACACAACACCCGATTCTCCTCTATGCAGAGACCCTAGCAAAAACTCTGACAAAGTAATAGAATTGCCACTTGCACACAGTATAAAGCTCGTCTTTAAACCCTCGACAGATTCTGTTGACAGAGCATACAGCTAGCCTCATTTACTTTTATACATCTTCCACTATAAGCCTGTATGCACAAGGCTCATTGCTGCCCATCATAATCACTCCGAGGAGAAAAATAAAAAGCAGTAATTTTAAAGATAAACGAATGTGGACAAAATTATGAGTGAAAAAATGCTTGAACTATGGACTACATGCGACATGCCGAATTGATGAATGGACACTAAAACATCTGAAATGGTCTTAAAGTTTGTTATTAAAAGGCTGCGTCTCTGTTGACATGCAAGGCAATTTTGAATTTCATGATTTTCGAGATGAGTTTGGCATCCCCTGTATGCACAGACTGGCACGTAGAGGCTAACGTGTTAGCTGCTTAATAATGAGTTTTAACTTACCTATGACTATCCTGAGATGTTTCAGCCGCGTCAACACGTCCTTCTTTGGGTCCAACACTTTCTGTGTTGATTTTTTAACGTCTCCATGAGGCTTTTTGGAGAACATTCCTGGGGCAGGAGACACAAGAGTGCGCTGGTAGACTAGACAGCGAGGAGGAGCTAGTTGTGTAGCCAAACAGCCTCAGCGAGCGTTAATCTTCAAACTATAACGAAAACCCCGTGGCTCCTGGGTCATTTATTAACGCTGCGCTGCGAATTAGCAGCCCTCCACGACAGCGCGGAGTGTATTAAGGGGTCAATTGTGCCGGAGAAGGCGCATTCTGTTTAAACTACAACAAACACGTAAAACGTAGCGGGGCAAAGCATCCATCCATCGCACCGCCTTCCACAGCAGTCCGCGGCTTGAAGGCTAAACTAACTGGTTAGCTAGCTCCGCCGTTCACTTAGAAAACATCATGGCGGAGGAGGGAGGAGGGAAAACAAAATAATGGATACCAGAGAAATCCAACGCCAAAATAGTTCAACAGTAGCCAAACTTTGGTTATCCAGTTTGAACTGTCATATGTGAATGTTATAAAACTGCAATATCCTTAGACACAAACGGGGTTTTCAATTTTACTGGCGTTAACGTTTTAAACGCCTCTCGACAATCCTGCTCGAACTCTCAGCCTCAAGATACAGTGCTGAATCCTGGGTAACGTAGTTTATGGCTGGTTGTTAGCCCTTCGGTGACGTGAATCTCAGCCATGCAGAAAACTACAGTTCCCTATACAAATAAGAGCGCCCTATTGAGATTTGTTTTTAGCTCAGCTGGGACACACGAGTGAAATTGTAAACGAGGAAAAAATAAGTTTAAGCCTCTCATCTCTGAAAATTGCTTTCCCTTAAACATTCTCACAAACATCCCGCACCTCCACATCTTGTGAGTTATGATTTAGTTTTAAGCTCCCTTGTTAATGTCTTTTTGTGACAAGTCGTGCTAATCTTGCCTGCTACCATGCTAACGTCATGCTAACTTGGTGTGTTGTCGTTTGTTAATGTTTATTTATCTAATTTATCTATTAAAAAGGCAAACGGCTAGATCTCCTACTTAAACTGTATTGTTGTCTTGCACGAGTAACTTTTAATAACTAATCACTAGCAATGTAATAAAGCCATCTGCCAATAGGGGTTCATTCTTCTCCCACGTTTCAAAAATAATTTTCCAAATTGATCAACCATAAAAATATAGATACATGTCAGAGAAAATACGGATAATTATCGTTCGTTCATTAGGAGTATAATAAAACTAATACACACACGTGCAGTTATAATTAGGCATCATGCAGATGGGAAACATCATTATGGACTCTGACAGGACTTTCTGATGTACAAGCAAAACTACTGATGCTGCCCAGTGGATGAAGTGTGGGCATGCTTTTTATCGTCTATAGGCCTTACTAATTAAACTAAACAAATAGAATCAGATAATATATTAAAAGTGTAAAGCTGTGTCTGTTGTAGGTAAAACTGCCAAAGGAGGCTTGACCGTGTCTTTCTATCCAACACTACCAGTCTGAATTTGACTTGCTGCCATGCCGGTGCACCGTGACCGGGAGAAGAAGGAGAGCACAGCAGAGGAGATGGAGGTGGAGGAGCAGGAGCAGGAGGCGTCCAGCTCAGAGGAGGAGGATTCTGACACCTCCTCTGTCTCCGAGGATGGAGACAGCTCTGGTGAGAAATTCTGAAATGGTGGAAATTGAGCACAGCATGTTGATGGTTGCCGTTAAAAGAAACATTTCAGTGTATGATTCTGATCAAAAGTGGTTGCTGTCAAAGGTTTGACTGGACATTGACACTGCCTATTTACAAATCTTTTATGGCTGGCAGGCGCATAACCTAGCAGAAATATGTGTCTGCCAGGTTTTGCTAACCTAGAGGTGTTTTTGTGTGTGTCTTTATCATGCTCCAGAAATGGATGAGGAGGACTGTGAGCGGAGGAGGATGGAGTGTCTGGATGAAATGTCCAACCTGGAGAAACAGTTCACGGATCTCAAAGACCAGTAAGACTGAAATAGATTTTTGTCAAGTTTACCTTTTGACTTGTTTGACTTGAAATGTAAAAAAAAAAAAAAAAAAAATAGTCATTCATAGGAATTTGCTATGGCCATAGTTACACCTGTGTTTGTGTGCAGGCTGTATCATGAGCGGCTCAGTCAGGTGAACAGCAAGCTGGCAGAGGTGGAGGCTGGCCGGGCTGCAGAATATCTGGAGCCTCTGGCAGTACTGCTGGAGAACATGCAGGTCCGCACCAAGGTGGCAGGTAACTTCAACACACACTCATAAAGTCTTACACACTCCTTATTATTATTCTCTCCTTATTCACTCTCTTATTGTGTGTTCCCCTCTGTCTTTGCCAGGCATTTACAGAGAGTTGTGTCTGGACTCTTTGAAGAACAAGTATGAGTGTGAGACCCAGGCAGCATGCCAGCACTGGGAGGTCAGACACACACACACACACACACACTTTAATTACTGTCTGTCTTACAAAGAAGTATTGCTACGGTGATGCATTTTCTCTTGAGTCCATGTCCCCATGAGTCATTAAGCATTCAGACTTTGATTTGAATTTAAGTGAGTGTCATTTGATCTATGTATTTGGTGGTGGTGTATGTCAGTATTTGGATGCATGCTTGCTTGTTAGCTAGATCTGATTGTTTTTTCTTTTTTTTCAAATATTATGTCCATGCTTTTGTGTGTGTGCAGAGTGAGAAGCTGCTGCTGTTTGATACAGTACAGAGCGAACTGGGGGAGAAAATCAGAAGGCTGGAGGAAGACAGACACAGCATAGATATTACATCAGGTAACGCACACAGAGCACAGGCATTACATTCCGTCATGTTATGCGTGTTACAGTAATAAGAACACACTACACGCTTTCAGCACCGTGTATTACATTCAGTGCACACACAGAACATTTGAATCTGTCTATCTCTCTGTGTCTCTCTATCAGAATTGTGGAATGATGAGTTATCAGGAAGGAAGAAGAGGAGAGATGCGTTAAGTCCAGATAAGAAGAGGAGACGACCTTCTGTGGTGTCCGATATCCTTCTACTGTTAACACCTCTGTTACTGTTCACACTGATACTACTAAGTATTTCTACTTATACTGCTTATATTAATTCCATATATATAGTATTTAGATGTGTCCTGATATTCACATTTTAATTCCTTCCTGCTCACTGTGTCGCTGTCCTTAACCCTGCTCACGCCCATATATTGTTTACATGCTGCCTGATTTGGACATCCTGGAGGACTGGACGGCTATCAGAAAGGTGTGCAAATGTTGATATTCAGAGGTGTGTCTTTGTCCCCTGGTGGCATTAGTGTGTGTGTGCAGGCATCTTTTAACAACCGTATGTGTGTGTGTGTATGTTGCCTTCCAGGCCGTGGCTACACTGGGTCCTCACAGAGGGAAGGCCGACTCTGACGGCTCCGTGTTCCCATTCAGACCAGACCGAAACAGACCCATTCTCAACTGCTGAGGAGCACACACACACACACACACACACACACAGTCGCACATTAGGAAACGCAAACACACAGAGACCTCAAACACATGCACGATACATGCAAGCATATATATGACACAGCTGAACGTTTCTCTGAATCTTACCCACAATCCACTACACTCCTCAGCTAACAACGACACCAGTCGGTAAGCTGCCTCTCGTGCCGACAGACACACACAATAAGGACTCAGGGGTTTGAATCTAGAAGCATTATTTTCCACTGACATGTTAGTTACCAGTACTTCCGTTCACTCAGTGAAGAGGTAAGAGAAGGTTTCCCTATTATAAGCAAATAAAGGGCTTCATTCCAAAATGACACGCCATATAAACCATGAAGGAAAAATGTTATAGTTCAACCTATAAAAGGTTTTAAAGGCTGATGTCTGCTGAAGACACTGGAACCCATTCCAGTATTCATTACATTTAATTTCATTGTGAGAAGTTATTTTAAAAATTACTGTGTGCGCCAGATTTCTGCTGTTTTCCGGGAGTAAAAAGCACTGATGCAACATTTAAGTATTACTGGACACTAAAACTAATAAAATCAGGGTTTTATTGACTGATGCCTGAAAAGAAAGAGCCACAATACAGAGCACGTGGGTGACACAAACTGGCATATACATCTTTATTTTATTTTTTTCAATTTTATCATATCTTTTAAACAGAAGGCTGATACTCCTTGTGGCACGCAAAATGACTCTTGCTATGAAAGTAAAAAATAGTTTTGAAACATGACTTAAGTAGGTCTTAAATCATGTTTCCAGGTGTACTGCATCATTTCAGACAGTGCTTTTTTACGTTTGATCTCTGAGCATTAGATCACAGCTGTTTTTCTTCAGAATGGGTGTCACATTTTGGATTGAAATCTTTGAAATTATCGCTGGCAAAGGATTTTCAGTCCTTTTCAGTTCAGACATTTTGAACGGATCCATCCGCTTGGGTCTCGTCCATGGACCGCCTAGGTTAAAGTTTTGAATCCTCCCAGAATCTACTATTTGGGGAGGGTGCCATTGCCTTTACACGTTAAGATAATCCGACAGTGTTCTCTAAACTGAATTTCTTTTATTGAGTGGGAATGTGATCAAAATCAAGCATTGATGGCTTGCAGCTGAATTAAAATTTTTTTATACAACCTAGTTCACACCTCGAGTAAACTGTGGCCTAGATTTGGTAAACTGTGTCATGTGACTGCTTGTGTGTTTTTTTTTTTTTTTTTTTAAACGTGTTTTACAACTAGTGAGCTCTGCTGTCTGAAATGGATACCATTTAACAAGCACACCATAAGTCACATGGGGAGGCTTGGCAAGTGTATTCACCAGCAGTTCAAGAGCCTTTGCAAACATGTAAAATAGAGTTTTATTTGGCAACACTGGAGTTTTTTACAGGCTCCGCATCATGTGTAATTGTAAGCATTGAGGTTTTTAATCTTAAATCTAGAGGGTTATTGATGAAGCTTCCAATGACATATGGGGAATTACTGGTTTATTTATGAACGTGGTCGATTGTGCCATGAAATGTTTTTATGTTTTGTACTTTTTTTTATGTGGATCAGTTAAATGTCTTGATGGATTCAACATGAGACTAGTGTCATTGTCACATTCTTGTGTTTCAGTGGTGCATCCTGCATTTGTAAGAGTTGCAGTTTGGTTGCTGGGACAAACTCAGTGGTAGCAGTAGTTTAAGCTAAGGAAAAAGATCTTTCAAGATTGCGTGTGCATACGTGACCAAGACGGATTTAGTCAGTATATTTAGGAAGGAATATTACTTAGGTTTTCCTTAACCATCTAAAGCCAAAATTCAGCGAGGTATTTTTTACTGGACACCTTTTAGGCTTTAACTCACCCTTTACTTCCTCATACCACCAACTCTGTTGGTAAGTGGTGATAAGAACATAGAAAAAACAGGGTTTATTTCAGTAGATCCTATTCTAGACCATATACAGTGTTTATGGGATACCTGGGCTTTTTTTTATTTTATAAAATCCTATATTTTTGTTAACATAGCTGGTTATTTTCAGGTGGATCATCAAGTAAAGTCAATTTACTCTCCTCTTTATTTACCACTACATCACTGCAATTGCAAACCAGTATCAATAATGCAATGAGTCATGGTAACCATTAACAATAAACAATATAGTACAAACTACCATGGTATCCCTTTAAAGTTGGTATTCAGCAGGTATTATTTCTTACGCATCTACCTCTTCTCTCTGTCACTCTCTCTACAGTAAAATCCACATTTGCATCATTACCCATGAACATGAAAATGCTTCCATCTTTATGAGCATCCTGTTTCAGTGTATTATGGTTTATATGGCTGAGCAGATTTGTATGGATTCTTTTTAAAAAGTCTACTGTGAGGATGAATACAGGAATTGTACAGACAGGGAAGGAACCAAACCATGTCCTTCAAATCATACCCCGCCGTTGAATCTTCACAGACACACTCCACTCTTTATAAAGGATGATTGACGAACTGCCATTTTAATAATATTGATTTTATAAAACGAGGTTTTTGAAGATTAAGGTGGTGGGGATGTTCAATATTCAAATCAATATGTTTTGACACTTTACGTTAAATACTGTGTCAGGTACATTTGTGTCTTTCTTGATGATGTGGGTGGGTTTTACAATTAAAAGTTGTTTTGTAAGCACTTTGTGGAGTCTCTGTTAATGTCTTTTTTTTTTTTTTAACAGAGAAGACACTGACAACAAGGCTTAGGTGAACACACTGATGGTTTACATTACAGTAAAAGTGCTGCCAGACCAAAGGGAGCCTCCGTTACTTTGCCCTGGCTCTTTTTTTAATTGATGACCTCACTTATAAGAATGAAATATTTAGCAGCTTTCCATAATGGTGTTGACAGAGTGCTTTACAGGACCTGAAGGCAACACATAAAAAGAACAACAAATAAGGAGGCCAAACCTGCCTCGATCTGAAAGGACTTAACGCCAGAGTATGTATATTCTCTTAATAAAATTACAATTGATCACACTTCAGAGCATTGCTTCCTTTAGTAGAACGTACTGTACATCACTGACCACAGGGTGCATGGAGTGTATAAAATCATCATTGATAAATGATGACGGCACATTGCTCATCATCCCACCGGTGCACTCAAGGCTGTACAGTAGGAAGCACTGGTTGGTACAGTTTGCACCTTCACTGCCTTTTCCACTCGCCATAGTAAAATAGAACTATTTGAGGGTGACAGGTGCATGTTCTAAACCTCTCAAACTTAACTTAATCTTTGCGCACAGCGCTTAATGTAAATGAAAAATCAGGTCTTTGAGTTTAGTCTCAGGATTTGTCAGTCTGGTCAAAACCACAGTGGAGTTTTATTAAGAAGACTGTGTGCACAGTTAGTATTACACAGCCACAAAATCTTGTTTCGTTTTGCCTCGGTTCTTTCAACTGCATAACAGCTTGTTCTTCATGTTTCCAACATAGGGGAGAGTGGCCGTGGCAACATACCCTCTATATGCTGAACATGAGCCCAGGTGCGTCTCATTTTACTAACAACGAAGTGGCTATTATAGCTACTTTTTTGAAGCCAGAGCCAAATGTAAGTCACTGTAACAAGACCAAAAACACACTTAGCTTGTTTGTCTGGGGTTTAAAATAACAGCTTTGATGATGAAGGCAAAATCCACAAGAAAGCCAATGAAATTCAGTTCTGATTCACCAAGCGGTGAAAACTACAATAATCATTAGTTTGCCTTATTTGACCTCCAAATTTGACCACATCAGTGAATTGCACAACAGCATGTGTTTCATGTTTCCAATAGACCCTTTTCACAGCAGACATTCTGACTTGTTAAAGCAGGAAAAGGCACAGGTGGAATTAATAACATTAATGATGGCTGCATTCCATTTAGGAGAGCCGGTTCCAGGGGTCTGGTATTGTGTATGCTCACTCACTGACATGACTTACTGGGACACGTAATGGAACAGCTATTATTACTCACGCCTGTGCTTTTCCTGCTTTGACAAGTCAAAATGTCTGCCGTGAAAAGGGTGTATTCATGGGAGAGAAACAATGGCAACTTCCAAGTATGTTGATATGATGTGTATGTGTATAAGTAGAATAGAGCCACCATTATTAATTACACCTGCACTGACATGACAAAGTGTCTATTGTCACTGTATATCAGGGCAAATTTCTATTGACAGTCTATGACAGTTATCTTGTCTGCTAATTAGCCTAACCATAATTAAAATGCAATTAAAACGTATAGTACAAAGTTTCTTGTTACCACCAACACTGAGGTGATATTCTCTATGCAAGTCAATGTGGAAACTTGACGGGAAAAAACATGTCTATCGTTTCTATTTCCATTGATTAGGCAAAGCTGAATATTTACTTAGAATCTTAACAGGGATGTTACATCTAAAATGATACAAAATGATAGTGTGCAATTAATGTAATTTAAACTGCATTGTCGTTCTCCACCTTCAAATAAATGTTCAGTAAATGTTTCACAAGAGTTTAGCCAGGTAGTTAGAGAATATATGAATTGTGCTGTATAATCAAGGTGACAATAAATTAAAGTATATTTTGAAATATTTTGCAATTACATATTTACCATACTTAAAACATCACCACCTCATTAATATTATAGAAAACACTGATAACTAACCAAACCTGACTTCCAATTATATTCCAGGGGCCACTGATGACTTTGCTGTTACAACTCCATGCGCAACAGATTTAACATTAATGCATTAGTGAAATATGGAGACTTTGACAATTTCTTTATTCATCTATTAATAATCACTTT
Source organism: Macquaria australasica (assembly GCA_005408345.1). Taxonomy (NCBI): domain Eukaryota; kingdom Metazoa; phylum Chordata; class Actinopteri; order Centrarchiformes; family Percichthyidae; genus Macquaria; species Macquaria australasica. The sequence continues at coordinate 85,863 of SEMN01000379.1, read as the reverse complement.
TTACAAAATTCACATGGGTGTCATCTTCCAGTCAGTCCATTTAATTCCCCGCTCTGTGACTGCCAGGAGTCACAGATTACTATAAGCCACTTTTTCAAGCTTAGGCCATATGCGAGTCATTGAAACACGATCAAAAGCATCGTTTACTTGCTGCTCTTAGCTTTGATGACGAATGTCCTACGAATCCCACAGGTAAGCCATTGAAATTCAGTGATGCACTTTAATTCTATTTTAAGAAACTTGTCTCATTTGACCTCTGAGGGATATTTATCATAACGCAAAATGTTCAGTGGCAAAAAAATTTAATTATGGTGACAATGGCAAGAGTGTTGGTGTAACACAATATGTTGTGTTAGGCCTAAAAAGATGCATTTCCTCCCTGATAGCTCATGATCATTTGGGTTTCTCTTTCTGTGCCATCAGGATGAAATGTTGACTGATGCCACACGTGAAACACTAAATTCTCTGCCACACACCGCACAGACAGCATTTCTCGAACCTAAGTACCATTAAAAGCCTTTCTGGCATTGTCAAGCAAACAAGCAACTGTTTCTGGTTCATGTGGCAACATTCCCACACACAGACGTACAGATTAAGCTACCATGTTCCTGCCTGTGAAATTACACAACAGAACCTGTCACTGTGACTCCACAACAACAGGAACTCCTTCACAGGGAATGTAGCTGGATGATGAAAGGGCAGAGTGAGAGTAACAGAAAGAAAAGAGGCCAAGTGACAGGGCAGAAGAGAGAGAGAGAAGATGTGAACAGAGAAGAAAGACTGAGCAAAAGCAGACAGCAACAAAGTGGGCTAATGAAGGCTGATGGTTTCCCCATTCTTCGATAAATTCATCCTCCTGGTTAATAAGTCGATGTTAAAAGAAAATATAAGGATGGAAAACAGCAACCTGCCCAACCATCTCTCTACTATTTGAACCAGAACCATCTCACGGCTCAAGTAGAAAGCCCCCGACTCAAATGGCATCTTCAGGCGAGAGTGTGTGCTCCTCTGGCGACCGGCCGTGTGGTGGGGAGGGGAGGGACTGCTGAGGAGGGAGAGGACCCATGGAAGGAGGTGGGAGGCCGTCGGGCAGAGGGGGCCGCATGGGGGGAGCGTGGTGAGAATGAGAAGCAGGAGGAAGAGGTCCACCGGGAGGGAAACGAGGAGGGAACATCATCCCTGGAGGTGGAGGGGCCCACACTAGAGAAAGAGGAGAGCGTTAGATTAACTCATTGATGACATTTAGATTTAATATGGTGCTAACATGTGACTGCTTACTAGGCATCATGGGAGGGCCCCCAGGTCCCCTGGGAGGGTAGAACTCAGGAGGTGGTGGTCCGTAGGGGAGTCTACGAGGAAAGGGACCGTCCATGGGGCCCATTGGGGGTGCGCCCCCCATCCTTGGATCAGCTTCAGGGGGAGTCCTTCGATCACCAGGACCAGACTGGTGACACAAATACAGACAGGTAAATGTTACAGAGGCTGGACCACAGATCCAAACCACAGACTGTATATAAAGATGGACGATGTGTCTCCACTTCCTCCCACTGCACAAAAATGAAGCCATAATATCCCAGATACGGGAGCTGCCATCTTGCGCTGGTGACGTAATTTGGAGCCAGAGTCTGTGCAGTAGTGATCCGCAGCTCGCGAGCACACCACAATCAAATCACAGCTGTCGATCATGACATCACACCCCCTTTTCATAGCATTAAATAACTAATTAAAACCAAACTTATCAGAAAAATTAACACTTGAACAGACATCAGTGTGATAAGAACTACCTGAAATGACAAAGTTTTATTTGACATGTGCATTGATTTTTCAGTTTGGCCCATGTCCCTTCCTCTAACATGGAGGGGGCGGGGCTTATTACCTATACTGCAGCCAGCCACCAGGGGGCGATCCAGATGTTTTGGCTTCACTTTTGGGGAGCTGTCATGTCGTCCCTCTTTATATACAGTCTATGATCCAAACACACAAATACTCTCTTACCTCTCTGTGTTCCTGTTCACCAGGCCCAAGGCTGTTTTCTCTGTATGTGCCATCTGCATTGAAATGAAGGAACAAATAGAGGAAGTGAACAGTCATGGAGTAGATAGTTCATGTATGTTTTTCATTTTGAGTTTTCATTTTGAGTTTTCTTCTGCTTTTCCACTTCAATACGTTCACCTATTTACAGTCCAAAAGAGTTAAAGAGAGCAACACAGTATATACAGATCGCAGTGACTCACCTGCCATGTCTGCAGGGTGAGGGGGTCCCGGGGGGAGACCCCTATGATGAAGAGGGCCGGGTGGGAGGGAGCCAGGAGGAGGCAAAAGGCCCAGAGCTCCTGGAGGAGGTGGAGGTCTCCTGTACATTGGACCTCCTGGTTCTGGGAACATATAGCCTGAGAGAAAGTATACACCAAGATATGTGAACATGTATCAACATTATATCAACAGCTCTTTCCAAAGTAAATAAGTCAAACAAAGCTCTAATCTGTAGAGTCACATTGAGATTTTTGGAGGTTGCTCCATTTACGAATAACTGTAGAGTGACATTGTGGATACTGAAAGTTACTGTAAGTGCGTGTCTGAAGTTTGGTGCATAACGGCTTAAAAATAAGAAATATGAGGAAAACTGAATTTGAACCTTAAAATGTAAACCCAACAGTAAGTTGTATAAATTGTGTTTTCAGGTGGATCTTCCCTCTCAGGAATCAGGATCATGTGATAAATGATCTGATACAGACACTTTTATCACAGAGCTTCACATTCAAAATGCATTAATTGGAATACACATGCACTAACATGCATTTAGCATGCACACGCACACTATATGACTTTCCAAACACAGGTGCAACTAATAACCTTAGCGATGGCTGCATTCCATTTGAGCTGGCCTGGGTCCAGGACCTGGTAGTGTGCATGCTGGCTCACTAATTACTGTTATAAGCTACACCTGTGCATGCACTGCTATAAAGAAAAAGGCTCTTTGGCTCTTGTGCAGACACAATACCACGATGCCTTTAGAACATGCATGCAATACTGGGCCTGAACAAGATCCAGGTGCACATGGTGCCAAAAAGAGTCAGGCTGGATTTATAGACATGTATAAATAATGTAATAATGACAAATAACTCCCGATCAGAGTGAAGACATAAAGAAATAAATGGGCCTTGCTGCAGTCTGAAGGCTGATTCTCACTTTCATATGCAAGAGCAGGAGTCAGCAGGAGAGGAACTGGTTTCACCTTTGCAATCACGAGTCAGTGCTAGTACTATTAACACAGCACAAGTTGTTTAATGTCACCTAGAGTGGACTAAAATTTTAATGTTTTTTTTCCAACATTGGACCACAATAAAATAAAGACAAAATATTAAATGGCATAATAGCTCCTTTAAACAGTTGTTTAAATGGTATCAAAAGCAAGGAGAAAATGCTGCTGAGAAGCAGGTATGTTTTAACGCTCAAGCTCTTTCCTCCTTAGTTTTGGGTCAAACTGAGGAAACATACTCACTTCTGTTAAATACGATCTAAATCGAAATACTTAATATCTTTAGAGACAGGTCAGGGCTTTACTTTCTCTTTGTGTCTCCCACACACACACACACACACACACACACACACACACCTGCAAGGGGCCCTGGGGGTCCTGGTGGGGGTCCCCTGCGATCTCTCTCCCATGTAGGAGAGATTGAGCCGCTGTCTGAATGATTGCCTCCACTCCGCTCCATCTCTCCATGGCCACCTGGGGGCTCCACTGCACCACGCAGCACTGTGGAGGGGAGGAGAGGAGACACAGTACGAGGGAAAGAGGGAGGAAATGTTGATGAGCGTGAAAGAGAGGGAGACAGAGAGGAAAGGGAACAAGCAGAACCAATGGGACCAAAGACAAAATATCAGACAGTGAAGACAAGTAGATCAGAATGAGTGTGATTGCAAGAGAGACAAAGAGAAAGTGTGAAAGCATCATGTCAATCAGAATGAACTGCCATCTATTTTTCCCCATAGACTCTCCAGAATGCTAACGGCATGCCAGCATACAGACCATGCTAAATCAGAAGTTTAAGCATCATGCTACAGCCAGCTGGTCATCTCCAACATGCTGCAAGTCTGTGTTCTAATGCCTTTGTGAGACTGAATCAGCAAATATGCTATTATGCAAAATATGATGATGTTTTGTAGTTCCAATCAACAAAACCAAGTGATACAGAAAATGGCTTATAAATGATAAAAAGAGAACATGGCTGTAATTAAAATAACTCAATAACCAGGAGAATGTCCTGAAAAGAATCCTGAATCTATGGTATATATGGTTGTGGGTTTTGTGTATCATTCCAGGGGGTATTTTATCTGTCTCTATATTTGTGGATTGTGGCTTTCTGTGTGTGTGTATACCTCTAGGAGACAGTCTAGCAGGTGGCCCGTCCATTAAGGTAGGAGGAGACAGAAAAGCTCGGGTTTCAGATGCAGGTCGACCCAGAGGAGATGGTCCGTACGGGGACCTTTCAGCTGGAGGTGAAGGATACCTCGGTGAGTGCAAGGAAATCTGTGGCCTACTTTTTCCTCTAGGGTTTATTAGCCACTGAATATAATGTAAGCTCAATAATGCACGTTTGGTTTATGTGTGTGTGTGTGCTAACCTCTGAAAGGCAGTGGTCTAGCCAGGCTGTCCAAGGCGTAGGGATCTTTGTCGAGGGCATCTAGTTTAAACTGTGTGTCCGTCAGCCTGTAAACAAACACACCTGAAGTCAACAGATGACAAACGTTTTCTGGGCCTGACTATGTAACGCCTGCAGTATAAATATGAAATAAGTAAATAACAAAAACAGATGAAAACATGGAATTCAGAATGCAGTATATTTTTGAATGCTCCAAAAATGAGTACAATTTGCCGTCGTGTTAATAATTTAAGCTCAGTTACTGTCTGCTTACTTTTGTCTGAAGAGGGCGTTCTCTCTCCTGATGTCTGCTAGGTCTCTGTCTGCTGCTCGGGCTGCCAGCTGGAAAATCAAGCTAAGATCAGTAACATAACATGACACATGTACATAGATACAGATGCAGTCAAGACCAGCGTCTTCCTTTCCCCGACTGCCTGACAATACATCCATGGAATCTTTGTTCTCCTTCGATCCCTCAGTTAATGCAGCAAAATCCTTTTGTATATGATTATTTGCAGAACACTTCCATAGTTATTCTGAAATCTGCTTAGGAGAATGATTTGGGATTGGACATAACATAGGACCAGTGGAAAAACGCCTTGGGGAATGTACATACAGCATCAATATGCATTAGACGTGGTCTAATACAGTTCAAGGTACTACATCATCTTCATTATTCCAAAGTAAAACTTATAAATATGTCCTAATGTAGATTCTATTTGTGACCGTAGCAGCTCCCTGCTATTCTCTGTCCTAAATGATCTAACTACTGGAAATCTATTTTCCAAACTCTATCGGATGTTTTTGGGCAGATCATAGAACCCGATCTTTTGATGGCCATTTTCGGCATCCCGGGAGAGGATAGTCCTCTTAGAGGATCTAATTACAAGATTGCAACCTTTATAATGTTATTAGCATGCAGGTTAGTTCTCCTAAACTGGAAAAACCCACAGCCCCCAGTTACATTTTATGGTTAAGAGTCATAGGTTCATACAGCACTAGAAAAGCTAAAAGTATAAACTTTTATGTTTATACTTCGTGGTTCTGCTGACAAATTTGAGACATACTGCATCAATGAATCTTTTCATATTAAATTTCTTAAACAACTTGACCCCCCCCCCTTTTTTTTTTCTTTTGTGTGTGATTGTGTTTGTTTTCTTTTCCTTTTTGCTCTTTTGTTTGTAAAACACAAAAATGTTATTTGCATTGAATTTATCTGTAAAACTGAAAACTAATAAACACAAATAAAAAATTTTTTAAAAGTAATTTCAATACAGCACTCGTAAAATTAGCGAAAAAGAGGCCATCACAAAATCAGATCCAGCTTCTGAATAGGTCAGTGTGTGCTGCGGTGACACGCAGGAAATGTAGAAACACACATTTGACTGTCATCAGTGGTCAAACCATCACAGCCACACCCACACCAATTTGTTGTATTTGCCTGTAAAAAACAAATAATCTCAATATTTTTTCTCTTGCATGTTTTTGTAGTGGTTTGAGGTGGAGTTTTACTAACCCAGTTATTGTGAGCCTTCTTCTCATGTGCTGCTATTTGAGTCTGGTAGGACTGTTTGGTTTTCTCTAGCTCCTCCTCCATTTCTTCTGCCCGTTGTCTGAAGAAAAAGTGACATGTAGGTGAGTTTCTGTGCATGGGAGCCTCACAAATGCGTGTGTACTTTGAGGAAGTAGCTACCTATAGTTGTTGAGTTCTTCCATGGCCATCACAATGTTTCTGTCGGCTTTATTTAACTTCTCTTCTTTCTGCAGGCGCTCCTTCTCCTCCACTGTCAGCAGCCTGCCGACGCACACGTTCATCAGCGTCCTGTACAGCTACAATAGCTTGCATTTGCACTTGCAACTTCTCCATGCATTTATGTGTGTGTCTATACCTGTGTAGCTTGAGCTCATTCTCCTGGTACATTTCTGTCATGATCTGGAGTTTCTGTTGTAATCTTTGGACCTGAACACGTGAATGAGAGAAAATGAGTCCAAAAGCGAATGGATGAATGGAACAACAATATAATTAAAAGATCACACTAACACATATCTGAGGTCAGCTACCTGATCTGAGTAGTGCTCAGCGTCTGACTGCAGAGATAATTTCTCATTCTCCAACTCCTTGATGCTTACTAAAGGGAAAAACAAAAACACACACGCAGCGGCACACACATGCAGCAATCATTACATCTAGTATGTTGCACAGATTACACACATTGTGTCCAGTGTTAATTCTAACCCTAGGCTTTGTTCCGTATCAGACATCATAATGATAACCTCGGTTGACTCACCTTCCAGGTCTTCTTTAGCTTTGACTTCATCATTCAGTTTGGCAAATGCTCTGTCCTTGTCTTCCTCTACTGATTTGAGGTCTGCGTTCAGCTACACGCAAATACAAACGCAACATATTAGTAGGCATTCAGAAAAGTGTACAGAGATGTTTAATCTGAGCGAGTCTGGTTTTGAGTCTCCGAACATTTCTCATTGTAAATATTGTCCCAGTCAAAGCATTAGCCCACATCAAATATAATGTCATCAACACTGTGTGCTAGTGTCCACTTTAGCCAAATACCTTAGCAGCGTAGATAAGTTTCTGGACTTTCTGGAGATGGCCTTGTGTGTCCATTCTGTCTCCTCTTCCATCCTCCTCTCCTCTCCCTGCTGTCCCATTGGACGTCTCCTTCTCTCCTCCTTCCTTGCCTTCCTCTTCCTCAAGGTCCGAATCCCAAGCTTTCATCCTCAGCAGCCGATCTGTCAACGACTGGAAACATCAAATATTTGGTATCAGACTCATTTCTAACAACTCAAAGAAATGTAGCTGAATCCTTTAAATGAAGTTGATCTTTTACATCAGTTTGCAGTCTTCTTCTGTAGTAGCTCTCCAGATATGTCCATTATTTGAAGCACGGTTTTTATTAGAAATTAATTAGCTATAATATACTATAATTAATGCTAGCACCGACTATACCGTTATACGCTCATCCTTGTTGGCCACATCCTGCAGCATCCCACTGTAGGCGACCTCACACCTGCTCATCTCCGCCTCCAACTCGCTCACTCTTTCGGCCCATCCCTCCACCTGCTGCCTCAACTGCAGAGAGGCAGAGACGGGCAGAGAGATGAAATGATGGTGTGACGAATAAGTGGGAAAAGAGACGGAGAGGGGAGGGATAAAAAGATACAAAATATGCCAAGAACAGATCATATCTTTAACAATTCTGTGTACATGGGTTGTAAAAAGTTCAATGTAATATGTCTTTAAAACTTTCATTTCAAGCATGCAAAAGCAAAACCAGCTCACTTGCTACCATGTACAGTAATTGTAGGTGTCTGTGTGTGTATGTGTGTGTGTGTGTGTAGCATCCTACCTGAGCGTTGCTCTCCTGCAGCAGTGCATTCTCCTCTCCAGCTGTTTCCAGATTCCTCTGTAGTCTGTCACTGTTCATATTGTACACTTTCAGAGTGGTTTGTGCCTGGAGACAAACAGGCAGCGATATAATGTCAGATGAAACACAGACGGACAGGGCAGAGGAGGAAAACACGAAGCAGCAAAGAGGAGGGGACAGGAGTGTGACGAGAGGTTAGGTAATGGAGGACGGCACCTGCTCTTCCTGTGACTGGAGGTCTTTGGTTTCTTCTTCAAATGTTTTCATGCTCTCTTCGAGCACTGATATCTGGAAGGATAACCAAAAATGTGATTCGTGAACAATAATTGCAGATGTTACAGTTAACTAGATTTCAACAGTTTGGTATTAGCAGTGTGTGTGCTCCTACCCTCCTTTCTTGCTCTATCCTATGTTCTCTCTGTTGGTCCAGTTGATCCTTCAGTTGTTCAAGATCCCTCTCCAGCTCCCTTTTAGCATGTCCCAACTGTTTGGCTCTGCCCTGGAGGGGCAAGAAAACAACATGTGTTCAGAAAATCCTTCAAGGGAGAGCAAGAGAATGAGAGGGTGTGGAGTGAAGACAGATCACAACATATAAATCATTTTTCCAAATTTGGTGAAGCTATATGTTTTTATAATAACAATGTAATCAAATGACAATGTGACAATGTGAAAGGGGTCGCTCGTAGTGATGAACCTACAAATAAGTATCATCTGAATCTGCAGCTCCCCTCGGCTTTACAGAGCTTTAAAGTGAGTTTCAGCTCATTGTTTAACTGTCCGGCCCACAACTTTACTCTGGTTCACTCTCACTGCTCTCATATCGTCATTTTTGGTGGCAACAGGCAGTTGTTTTCAGTGAAAAATCTCTAAACCCCCACTGTACACTACCTGCTCAGCACCAAACAGCAGACAGATAGTTAGCAACTACCTGGTGAACATGGTGTCAATGTTGTTTCTTGTTTCTGTTGCGCCCAAGTGGCCAAAAACAGCAATTATTGCAGGTCAATGGAGGAAAATCCACACACACAATAAAATATTTTAAAAAATCTCAGCAGTTTTGCTGCGTAAACCATTTAAACATTCCAAGGATTTAAAAGATGACTAACTGACTTAAGTTACATCTTACAAACAACAATTGACTTTTAGCAAAACACTATGCAGAACTCTGTAGTTTAGCAGTCTGGTTTTGGTTTCCAAGTAGTTAAGACATTTCTTAATCTCCCTTTAATTCTTTTTTCTCTCTGCCTTACCTCCAGATGTTCTGTCTTTTGAGTTTGGGCCAAGACACCACTATCCCTCAGGGAGCACTCCAGGTCATCATACTGCAAATGACACATCATGAGGAAATACATGTGGGCAAGTCTCATGACAGACATGACAAAAATGCATTTCATCAGGATTTAAACTTCATAATTACTTTGTAATGAGAGAGTTTCAGCTTTTTGATCACATCTCATGCATAAGACATCTTCTAATTCAGACGTTTTTCACGCCACGGAAATCGAAACATTTATGAATTTAGCCTCAGTTGAAAATACCAAGTGTTGTGTGTCAGCTCTGTCTCTAAACAGCAATCAGTCAGCATTGGCACCAGTACCAACCTCTTGTTGACATTTGCTGAGAGTCTCAAGGACTTTACACTTTTCATCCAGCAGCTGTGCAACCTGCTCAGCCATCCATCGCTCTTTACCTGAAACAGGGAATACAAAGCTTATAAACACATTCAAATTATTTTTCAATTACTAAAATATTTCTGCTTAACATGTTAATATACAGTGGTCAGAGAGGTTAAATTGGCAGGGATTAGTGATGTATTCATTTTATTTTTGTCAAGTCACAAAAACGTGATATTAGGTAATAAGTAGTGAGAACTTACTTCGATACATTCTGCTCTTGACCTGTGAACAAGAAAGAAAAGTCTATGTTTGAACCAATAGTACCACTACAAATTCATTTACTGTAAACATATACAATCTTAGTGATGTTTATGTGTATATATACACACAGCTGTGTACTTACAGAGCTATAACATCTGCAGGTGAACAACAGCATTGTCATCAGCCCCACCAGACTGGAGATGACGACTGGTTCCCATGGCACCCCGTACAGGTCTGGCCCGGGCCTAATGTCATCAGGCAGTGCGGATACAACCTGAACGAAGAGGAGAGAGCTGTTGATTTTAGGAGCTGGATTTAATGAACATCTTTAAAAAAGAAATGTGGGATGCTTGTAGGTCTGGGAACAACATTTGGTTCACTCTATTTAACTTAGTGCTCACTGTGGATATTAGGATCAGCTTCTTAGTACTACATGGCTGACCTACAAACTAGTTCTAATCAAGGCACCAGAAAAAGCACTACTCTAATGAGCAGCTAAATATTTTATTTGGTGAATGCAATTAAACATTTGAGAAGGTTTCATGCAGCCTGGCAGTCAGAAACCCACAGAAGAGCTGTTACTTCAGTAGGTAAGGTTATGCTTCTTACATTTCTGAAAGGAGCCAAACACCTTTCTAATGACCACTGAGTGTATATCACAAATGTGTGTTAGCTGGTATTGTAAGTAGTTAGCCATGACTACTCAGCCTTAACAGTTTACTACACAGCTGTTATTGAAGCGAAACGATAGTAGAGAGGTGTAGCAGATTCATCAATTCAAAAACACCTTCCATATTTTAACTGAAGGATTAGAAACATCAGGAAAGCACAACAACACCTGATCAGACATACTCACGTCACTATCAATTAGCTAGTTAACTATTACCAGCTAACTGTGAAGAATTACACACACCTCTGAAAAAGCAACATAAAATCTCAATGTAGTCTTGACAGTTGGTACATAACGCAGACAGGACACACGTGTAGTCAAACATCAGCTGTACAAAATTAAAATATGTACTCAGCACTTATACCGAGCCTGTTTGTGATTGCTCGACAATCCGTTACGTTATGTCAGCTGTGACGGCTAGTTGGGAAATGCTAACGAAACCTGCCACATAACGTACATCCTTCACTTTCTCCACGGCGATACTGTAGTAAGCCTCTGCTGTCGCCTGAAAGTCCACCGCCTTGCTGGCCAACTGGTCACTTGCCGTATGTTCCGTCATTTCCGAATTACTTCATTTGGTTACTGTTTTAGTGATATCTTTCATTTAAACTGGCATTAGAGGAAGAAACTGAAGCCATCAACCGGGCTAGCGGCGATTTCACATCCTATTCACAACACCGACGCTCAAGAGTGGACCACGTCACACTGTACGTCGCAGGGAGGGGGTGGTGTTGGATTGTCTCTACAAACTCCTCGTAAATATTCTACTAGACTGTTATTGCTTAGGTCGTTAATAATAATAATTAATAATTATATATATGAACAACTAACACATAAATATACATCGCTTTGAGCACTCATAGGCTCATGTAGACATAATTACACCCCCGCCCGTATAAATGGTTCACTCGCAACGTCACCAATTGTAAAATGCCACACTGGCACATCGGAGCACTTTCGAAGTGACACCAAGAAACAGGTGTCACTAAACTAAATAACATATTCTCAGTGTCGTCTTTGATAATGCCGAGTAACTAATATAGTTATTTCAAACGTACTGTTTTTACACAAAAGCCATCTTTCTCGAGCAACGTACGGCCATGTGTCACTTGTATCGAGTTACGGCCGCTAGCTAACACCAAGCTGTTTTAAGTAGGACACAGGTGAAGACTTGACTCAGCTTGACGTACAACTTCAACCAAATGTTTGGAAAGGTACTCACCAAACTGGGCTCAGATTCGTCCATTTGAAACTAGAGAATCACTCGCCCTCTCAAAACATTTGAAACAATTTGCCTTTAGAGCAGGTTGGTTGCCAGCTGGCTCAGCGTGTGTCACAGACCCACCAGCACTAAGGAACTTAAGCGATGTTGACGGAGCTTGACAACTGTGTGGTAGGCAAAGCTGAATGCCAGAGGGAGAGTCAGGTCAACATGTCACGGGTTCAGTGTCTTTAAGAACCAGACACAAAGAACAGCTAAGGACCAATGAAGATGTGTCACTTTGGTCAACTCTGCACCCAGGGGGACCCAAAGATGCCCTGTAAAAAATGACCAACTAGCCATGTATACCTGTGAACCTTTAAGTTACCTGACAAAACAGGTTAAAACTGGGTCAGGCAAAATTTCTGTGTAAAAAAAAAAAAAAAGGCACCCTGCTTTGACCTTAGTCATCATATCTATTATACTATGCTGCAAGGGAAAAACAGTGAATGAACATATTTAACATTATATGTGTTTTATTTATTTATTTATTTTTACATTTGATCCTTCTCACCTAGGATAGGTTATCAAAGAATAGTCCTCAAGTGATTTTCTTTTTCTGGATTTAAATAATAATAATAATAATAATAATTTTGTACCTTTACTGTACAATGATGAAACACCCATCTCAAACACACAATGGTTATTTAATGGTGTTAGGAACGAACCTGAAAGATGATGCAGATTGAAGAAAAAACCAAAATGTATTGTAGTTGTGTAGTTGGATGTCACATGGCAAACAAATTACACTTATGGCTTAGACCATTTAGTGATAATTTAACCTACATTCGGCTTCCTTGGATTTAAATCTGTTGATAACTCTTACCTGTACAGTGAGCCATGTGAGGAGCTCCGTCACTGCATGAACACGAGCAGTTGAGACTTCAGCGATCTGATGAACAAAGTCCAGAATTTGCTTCATTACCCCTGGAGTTGAGAGTCACAAACATAATGGAATTTAAAATGTAAGCTTTCCTCCTTTGTCACAATGATATTGTTGACACAGCATTATTAGAATTCAACCCAGAGCTTTTATCCTTGATTAATATACTAATGTACAAGTGTTGTTCTGGCTATGCGATAATATTCCAGGTTGTGAAGTTGTGTGTCGCAGGAATGAGGATGCAGCAGGTTGAGTAGCGCTCCTTCTCATATGTTATTGCTTAATATCTTTTAATGATCTTCTAATCATTCTTGATTAAGGGATACTTGAGTCATCCATACCTTCCAGTGGCTGTGGTGATCCAGGCTGAATGTGAGGACGAGACACTCTCTCTTCTTCACTTGTTTTTTCCTTCTCTCCTCTTTTCTCATCCTCAGTCACCCTCCCTTTTCCTGTGCCTCTGCTCGGTTGTCCCTCTGTCCCTTCCACTCCCATCCATTTGTCTCTCGCAGTGTTGTTATCCATGCCTACGGAGGAAGCTCCCATCTTACTTGACTCTTCCTCAGTGGTTGTTTCCTTATCTTCGCTGGGAGTTGAACAGGATTCGCCAACACAGCTGGCCTCAGCTGCATTTAACAGGGAAACACATGCACTCGGATTGAGATCATTGCAAGTCAAACCCATGCTAAAATTAAAATATTTAATTTACTTAAAGTATCACTAATATCAGTCATGATCTTTGAGGCCATGTAGACAAAAATACCTTGATGGTTTGTGTTACTGATGTCTGACTTTCCTGTGTTGAAAGTCTCTCTCACTCTTGCCAACAGCATTTCTAGCTTCTGAAGTGTGATGAGCGTTCTGGTCTTTTCTTTGTCCTCCTGTGGTGCGTCCGTGAGCCTCATGCTAGGAGTGACCAGCATCTCCCTGTGATAATGCAGCAGTCTTTCTATATCCAACAATATAGATTCATCATCGTCAGAGTCTTCAGTCATGGTTTCTGAGCTTCCTAAAATGTAATCCAAAAACTGCAGCTTGTGTCGCCCAAAGAGCTCCATCAAAACAGTCGTCTCGTCTGCGCTCATATAGGCGAGGAGGTTCTTGTAGTGTTTGGAGAGGGTTTTTGTTTGGAGGGGGATTTCTGTGTTTGGAGACAGGGAACTGGGATGAGAATGGGTCTGCATTGGGGATTCAGATGATGTCTGGATAAAGGGAGGAGAAGGCTGCAGCTGCTGCTGTTGTGGCAGGGCGATGGGAGAGTCTATGCGCAAACCTTGAATGAGAACCTGACTTGAATGAGTAGCTGAATCCAGTTCTCGTTCAGGAGTCAGAGAGTCTGGTGCCTCGGGTGCCTCGCCTGTGTTAGAATCCAAACTTGGGGCAGAATCTGTGGATTCCTTGGTTTGGCTGAAAAAGCTAAAGGAGTTTTTGAAAAGCCCAAATGCTCCTCCACTTTCGGTCTCTGCTGTCCCCTTATTGTGACCATCAGACAGAAGTGATGAACCAGTCGGATGTTGAGACACATGTGGAACAGTTTGCTCAGATGTCACAGCCTGACTTCCAACAGGGTCACTGGACGAAGCTGAAACTTCCATGCCTCCCTCAGTCCTGATTTCATTGCCAACTGTATCCCTATCACTTTTTTTCACCTGCATATCGGCATCCTCATTCACTCTTACATCGTCGCGCTTCATGTGTGTCTCCCTCTCTTCCCTGTCAGCGTCCTCCTCTGTGTCTATCTTATGATCAGAGTGTATTTGCTCTGTTTTCTTCTCTGTGGAAATCCCATTGTTGCTAATTTCGGTGTCTTCTGGCTCAGTTTTATCTCCCTGACGGAGCACACTGTCGTCAGAAAGGTCAGTGGTTTTTGCCTCACTGGAATACAGTTGATCATCTTTGTTCTCAGCTGTCTGGCCAAGTAACGTTTGATTAGGAGGGCTGTTTTGGCCACTCTCACGTGAATAGAGCAGATCATTGTCTGTGTATGCATTGTTGCTGCTGACGTCTTCATTCGCAGTTACATCTGATTCACTGTTTTTTTTCTCACCCTGCTCTTCTTTCCCCTCATCAGCCTTACCATCATTTCTTTTTTCTTCCTCCTCCTTAAGACTCCCCTCTTCTTCTTTGTCCCTCCTCTCACCCTCCACATTCTCCATCTCCTGCTTCACCTCAGCCTCCTCCTCTTTCATTTCATCCTTTACCTCTTCCACCTCCTCCTCTCTCTTCTCTTCTTCCGTCGGTCTCTTTTCAGTCTGTGTTTGAGAGAACACAGATTCCAAGTTATTCTCTTCTTGTGTCTCCCTCTTGTTGCTTTCTGACTCTGGCCTGTCAATGTTTTCCATCTCTACCTCAAAATGAGATGACACGTGTTTTTCTTCAACCTCTTTCTTCTCTTTTTCCTTTACTTCTTCCACTTCATTTAACTCCTCAATTTTCTCCTCTTCCTTTAACTCTTCCACCTCCTCCTGCTTTTCCTCTTCTAACTCTTCTATCTGCTCCTGCTTCTCCTCTTCCGGCAACTCCTCCATCTCCTCTT